>SJYC01103491.1:0-30883 GCA_006408675.1 Madoqua kirkii
AGGTAACAACTAGATGTAAGAATCTATCAAATTACTTTGGAAGGTTAAATAAAACTTTATTGAAATAAAATTACAGAAATGAAAAAAATTATTTTTCCAAGATCAGGAAATTTTCTAATGTAATTTTAATTGGCTTAACATTGAATTCTGCCAGTGAAAGTAATATTACATTAAAGAATTTAATTTCTTTCAAGTTTCAATTCAGTTCAGTTCAGTAGCTCAGTTATGTCCGACTCTTTGCGACCCCATGGAGTGCAGCACACCAGGCCTCCCTGTCCATTACCAACTCCCAGACTTTACTCAAACTCATGTCTATTGAGTCAGTGATTCCATCCAACCATCTCATCCTCTGTCATCCCTTTCTCCTACTGTCTTCAATCTTTCTAAGCATCAGGGTCTTTTCCAATGGGTCAGCTCTTCACATCAGATGGCCAAAGTATTGGAGTTTCAGCTTCAGCATCAATCCTACCGGTGAATATTCAGGACTGATTTCCTTTAGGATGGACTGGTTCGACTCTCTCTCTCAAGAATCTTCTCCAACACCACAGTTCAAAAGCATCAATTCTTCTGTGCTCAGCTTTCTTTATAGTCCAACTCTCACATCCATATGTGACTACTAGAAAAATCATAGCTTTGACTAAATGAACCTTTGTTGGCAAAGTAATGTTTCTGCCTTTTAACACGTTGTCTAGGTTGGTCACAACCATTGTTCCAAGAAGCAAGGGTCTTTTAATTTCATGGCTGCAATCACCATCTGCGGTGATTTTGGAGCCCAGAAAAATAGTCTGTCTTGTTTCCACTGTTTCCCCATCTATTTGTTATGAAATGATGAGACTGGATGCCATGATCTTAGTTTTCTGAATGTTGAGCTTTAAACCAACTTTCTCACCCTCCTCTTTCAATTTCATCAAGAGGCTCTTTAGTTCCTCTTCACTTTCTGCCATAAGGGTGGTGTCATCTGCATGTCTGATGTTATTGATATTTCTCCCAGGAATCCTGATTCCAGCTTGTTTTTCATCCAGCCCAGCATTTTTCATGATGTATTTTGCAAAGTTAAATAAGCAGGGTGACAATATACAGCCTTGATGTACTCCTTTTCCTATTTGAAACCAGTCTATTGTTCCATATCCAGTTCTAACAGTTGCTTCTTGACCTACATACAGATTTCTCAGAAGGTGGGTCAGGTGTTCTGGTATTCCTATTTTCTTTCAGAATTTTCCACAGTTTGTTGTGATCCACACAGTCAAAGAAGTTGACGTAGCCAATAAAGAAGTAGGTGTTTTTGCTTTTTCCAAGATCCAATGAATGTTGACAATTTGATCTCTGGCTCTTCCACCTTTTCTAAAACCAGTTTGAACATCTGAAAGTTCATGGTTCAGGTACTGTTGAAGCTTAGCTTAGAGAATTTGGGCCATTACTTTCAAGTTTATTCTAAACTTTTTGTATATGTTATGCCAAACATGCACATTTATTTATATGTGCATATATATATATATATTTCCCTTGAAGAAAATATATACTTCCTCTATCTATCTATCTGTGTATTGATGGTGTTTTTGCTTAGTTTCTAAGTTGTGTATGATCTTTTGTGACCCCATGGACCATATAGCCTGTCAGGCTCCTCTGCCCATGGGATTCTCCAAGCAAAAACACTGGAGTGGGTTGCCATTTCCTTCTCCAAGGGATCTTAATGACCCAGGGATCAAACATGTTTTCCTGTATTGGCAAGTGGATTATTTACCACTGAGCCACCTGGGAAGCTCATATATATATTTATCTCCAAGGAACTGTTGCCAAGATCTGATCTGCAAATACATTGAAAATAGATTGATGAAAACGTTCAGAAATCTGTAACTTGGCTTTGAACAACTATTACATAGCTTCTCAGGGCAAATAATTCTTGTGTTAGTATCTGAAAATTCAGATGGAACAAAGAAGGAATACTAAAATACTATGATATTGTTACAGTTTGTTATGACAAAAGGGAAGTTTCATATCTTTGTGAAACTGATTCTGAAATTCTGTGAAACTGATTCTGAAATTCTATTGTCTCTTTTACTAATGTGTTTAAAGCAGAGTAGTTCTTTTCTATTAAAAATATTCTTAGCTTTACAAAAAAAATCAAATGAAGGAAAAATTTTGAAGTTGAACTTAGAAACAAGAACACAGCTCTTCCCTACAATCATATGAGAGAAACATTATGAGAGCACGTGTTCAGTGGCCTGGATTTAGCTAAATTTGGTTCAATGACTCATTACTGAGAAAGGTTGACCTATTCAATTTTAAAAATAGTACTTTTTGAATAAGCTGATCTAAGGTGAAGTTTACCAGATAACACACATTAATGGCATAGTTTTTACTTAAGTATTTTTTCTATGACTTGCCCAGTTACTGCAAAAAGCAGAAAGTACATCTAAATCTTCCTGGTGACAAGACTATGTATGTTCCTCTGACTGCATGATGATAGCAGATTGATTGTTGCATTCACCAACTTGGTTTCCATGATTTCCAGTGTTTAAGCCTCCAGTAATTTCCACTGTCTCCCCAAGGTCATGTGTTGAAGTGGTCACTAGAATAGCTGGTTGTATAACAAAGGGTATTTTCTAGAACATGCTTGGTGGCCATTCAGTTGTTTTATTGGCTGGACTTCATAATTTTTTTTTTGCCTAGTATAGAGTGAAAAATTTCTCACCACCCCAAACCACTGTATATCTAAAACAGACTGACCTACTGGTATCTGTGAAGCAGGCAGAGTGCATCCATGCTTTATACCAAATATTTCATCACCTTTAATTCTAACCCATCTGCCTTTCATTGCTTTTTGCTCTAAGCCCACGGCTACTTAGTTTCTTGCTTGTCCTCCCTTTAAGGATGGATTGATATTCCTCCTCTTCTAATGTGTTTTTCATTTCTAGTCTGGTGATTATCATTTTATACACATCCCCTTGATGCATTGATTTCTTGTACCTTCTGCCTCTCAATTTATTAAGCTGATCTCTGAAACATTTCTGCTTATTGTATAAGTGCTCTTCAAGTTCATTAAGTTATATCCAGAGCCATGAAGATAGACTCTCATTCTTTTTCCAGAGAACATTCTAGAAGTGGATGTGTTCTTGTTCCTTTAGTGGGAACCACAGCTCCCTAAATTGCAATACCTGGGTCTCTTTCTCCCTGATCTCTTCAGCTTCCCTATGTTAGGCTAATAAGAGAGTTCTGCCTTTAGGATCATCTAAACCTACACATTGTTTCTTTTTCCTCTGCAAATATCTGGAGTCATTTAACAAAAAACAAATTGCCAGTTCATAGGATATTCATCAACAACTTTCACACAGTGAAATATCACAGTCCAATATCCTCCAACTCTCTTTTGTAGACACATATACAGTTGTAATAATCATGCTCTTTTTATTAGTTGTTTCCATAAATTCATTCTTGAAAACTCATACTAAACATTCCTGTTTAGTTGCTGTTGCTTTCTGAGCAAGTGTATCATGCCAGACATTTTGATAAAGGATTTATAAAAATAATCATATTTAATTTTCTCAATAATCCTACAAGGTAGATTGTAGTAGTAGTACTAGCAGTAGTACTTCCTTTTTAATGATATGAAGACTGAAATGAAAGTGATTAAATATCTTGTACAAAGTTACACTACCACTAAGGAGACATGCCAAGCCTCCAATTCAAGAATGTGCAATTCTGCAACATTAACCAAAATTGTATGTGACCTAAACCTTGTAACCTCTATTCTGAAAGTATAAAAACCTGTCTGGGATTGCAAGAGTGAATGTTAGCTGAGACTGAAAAAGTAAAAGGCAGTTCTGCCATTCATCAGGCTGGGTAGGAGGTTGGACATAGACAAATCTAGTCCCAAAATTAACAGAAAAATTATTTCCCCAAGGCTGTGCAGTCAAATGCCATAACCCTCTTTGTATAACTTTTGCTTGTTTACCAGTGATGCTTCCAGAAGTTTTTTTTTTTTTTTTTTTCTCATCTATTACTGAGGACATCTAATTGCTAAAATGTTATCACCTCATAAGAGCACCCAATTCTTCATGAATCCTCATTCTCTTGATTCTAAAACCAGCAGTAAATCCAGAATTAATCCCCTTTTCTCTTAGACACTTTTCAGAATTACTCAACAGTAACTAAAACCTTTCAAAAGATGCTCTTGCTCTCACTTGTTGCGTGGCTTTTCGGAGCTCCTCTGCAGTGCCCTCCTTTGCTGCATCAACTCGATACATCTGCTTCTATCAGACTTCAAATTTGTGCCAGGTGGTCTTTGGCTGATTAAGCTTTTAACAATGCATAGTGAATTCATATGCATAAATAATTCCCAGAGAAGAAAAACAAATAGCCATTAAATATTAGACAGAATGCTTAGTGCCTCTTATAGTAAAAATATTCATACAAATTAAAATGGTATACTACTTTTTCAATTTGGCAAAGATATTGAAAACTTCTAAAGATCCTGTATTATCAAGAGAATGCGTATGTAATTCAAGTGCTGTGCTTGGTCGCTCAGTCGTGTCTGACTCTTTGTGACCCCATGGACTTTAGCCCACCAGGCTCCTATGTCCATGGGGATTTTCCAGGCAAGAATACTGGAGTGGGCTGCCATGCCCTCCTCCTGGGGATCTTTCCAACCTAAGGATCAAACCCAGGTCTCCAACATTGCAGGCAGATTCTTTACCATCTGAACCACCAGGGAAGCACACAGTAGTAAAGGAAGGAAGGCCTAGATGATATCACACAGACAGGTGGAGTTATATGTTACTTCAGATTTTCTGGTAGGAACTTTGAACTTAAAATAATCATTTGTAATCCAACATTTTTTTTTCCTGCTGTGCTGTGAGGCATGTAGTATCTTAGTTCCTCAATCAGGGATCAAAACTTTATACTCTAGAGTGGAAATGTGGACTCTTAACAACAGCACCACCAAGGAAGTCCTGTAATCTAACTTTTAATGTTATTGGAAAAAATAATGAAGGTACAGGAAAAATTTACTAGAATATTCATGATGGTACTTTCAGCAAATAAATTATATAAATGACCCCCCAAAAGACATTTAATTAAACAAATGGTGATTCATATACACGAGAGAATTCTATGCCAGCAAAAAGTCTTTTACAAACTGAAAGTTAGTGATATAATATGTAGTTACATTAAAAAGATAATTTATTAAACAATACATATAACATAAAAATTTTATTAGAGTTTTCCTCTATCCATGGGATTTTCCAGACAAGAGTATTGGAGTGGGTTGCCATTTCCTTCTCCAGTTATGTATGCATATATGGATGTATATAGAAAACATAATAATCAAAATCTCTTAAAGGCTTGGGTCATAGAATAATAGCTATTATATTCTCTTTTTTTTAGAATTTGTGTACACATTTTCCTTTGTAAAGCAAATTATGAATATGTAATATGATGAATCCGAAATACATAAACATTAAGTTCTTGTTTCAAGCCAAAAAATGTTAACAGCCTTAGCCAATATTTTCACTAGTTCTTATTGGCCTGTTGTTGGCTATAGTTAATAGCACCTATATTCTGAGCCTAATATCTTCATTGCATAAATCTGATATGCTCAATACATCAGACTACATTTTTGATGTGGAAAAAAAGGAAAAAAGAATGGAGCAAGGGACAAAGGTCAGTGAAGTTCAGACCCTTTTACCCAAAGCTAATCCAGAAATTAGAGGAAATATTTTTTTCTACTCACTTGATTTAAGACCTCAGATGATGAGCTGCTGCTGCTGCTAAGTCGCATCAGTCGTGTCCGACTCTGTGCAACCCCATAGATGGCAGCCTACCAGGCTCCCCTGTCCCTGGGATTCTCCAGGCAAGAACACTGGATGGGTTTCCATTACCTTCTCCAATGCATGAAAGTGAAAAGTGAAAGTGAAGTGACTCAGTTGTGTCCGACTCTCACGACCCCATGGACTGCAGGCTACCAGGCTCCTCTGTCCATGTGATGGTGTGAGAAACTTGTTAAATGTGCTACAAATTGTGCACTGCTGGAGAATATCTTGCAGTTTACTCCCTCCACTCATACCTCCACTTCCCCAGGGCAGACCAGACCACTTAGACATGTTATCAATAGAGGCTGACATGAAAGATAAATCCCTCCATTTCTACCTGTCCAATGAGAACAATAAATAAATGAAGTTCCTTTGGTTAAATACAGGGAACTCTCCTCAATTTCTCATGAAAACATTCTTGAGTTACCCCTTTACACAGAAAGATGGCAGATGTGTGTGGCCTGAAGATGATCTGAACAACTGAGGATATAGAATTTCTGACTACAACCCTTTAATGATTGCTAACTCAACAATAGCTTTCAGCAGTACTGAAGGTATTCTAACATATTTCATCTGACTTTTGAGTATTTAAAAGCATTAGTATTGATTGGAATATATACTTATAAAATAGCAGATAATAGGTAAATAATATTTTATGTTATTCCCTACTGAACTGTGTCCACAAGTCCATATTACTCACTGAATATAAATAAATATAACCATGTGTCTATAGTTACTACTTCTCCTATGTTAGTACATGACAGCCACTCAATAAAGTTTATTTAAATGATTTTAGTTGTGTTCATATGTCATGCATAATTTGTCATGGTAAATAATTTGTAATGTTTTTAATTTGGTGGCATCCACTCTCCATTTACAATAAATGACTCTATTCTCATTATAAGATGTACATAATTATATTAATGCATGAAAAATATAGAAAATTATAATGAGATCAAAACTTTCCTACAATCCCATCAGCCCCTTCTCCTCCCCAAATCTGCAATTACCTTCTGAAATATTTTCTCTTTGCAGATATTACCTAGTTGTGGTCAATATGTGTATGTATCCTTAATATATTTGTTGTCCTAGGATGTGAGAGTTGGACTGTGAAGAAAGCTGGGCGCCAAAGAATTGATGCTTTTGAACTGTGATGTTGGAGAAGACTCTTGAGAGTCCCTTGGACTGCAAGGAGATACTACCAGTCCATTCTGAAGGAGATCAGACCTGGGGTTTCTTTGAAAGGAATAATGCTAAAGCTGAAACTCCAGTACTTTGGCCACCTCATGAGAAGAGTTGACTCACTGGAAAAGACTCTGATGCTAGGAGGGATTGGGAGCAGGAGGAGAAGGGGATGACAGAAGATGAGATGGCTGGATTGCATCACCAACTTGATGGACGTGAGTCTGAGTGAACTCCAGGAGTTGGTGATGGACAGGGAGGCCTGGCGTGCTGCAAATCATGGGGCCGCAAAGAGTCGGACGCGACTGAGACTGAACTGAACTGAACCGAGTGTTTTATTATATATTATAACATAATTCTATTTAGTACCCGAAAGTCTCTTAATAAAAGTCATTATGATTAATATGTGTACACTTAATTGATATGTATACATCAAGTTCAGTTCAGTCACTCAGTCGTGTCCGACTCTTTGCAACCCCATGAATAGCAACACGATAGGCCTCCCTGTCCATCACCAGCTCCCAGAGTTCACTCAAACTCATGTCCATCGAGTCAGTGATGCCATCCAGTCATCTCATCCTCTGTCGTCTCCTTCTCCTCCTGCCCCCAATCCCTCCCAGCATCAGTGAGAAGACTCTTGAGAGTCCCTTGGACTGCAAGGAGATACTACCAGTCCATTCTGAAGGAGATCAGACCTGGGGTTTCTTTGAAAGGAATAATGCTAAAGCTGAAACTCCAGTACTTTGGCCACCTCATGAGAAGAGTTGACTCACTGGAAAAGACTCTGATGCTAGGAGGGATTGGGAGCAGGAGGAGAAGGGGATGACAGAAGATGAGATGGCTGGATTGCATCACCAACTTGATGGACGTGAGTCTGAGTGAACTCCAGGAGTTGGTGATGGACAGGGAGGCCTGGCGTGCTGCAAATCATGGGGCCGCAAAGAGTCGGACGCGACTGAGACTGAACTGAACTGAACCGAGTGTTTTATTATATATTATAACATAATTCTATTTAGTACCCGAAAGTCTCTTAATAAAAGTCATTATGATTAATATGTGTACACTTAATTGATATGTATACATCAAGTTCAGTTCAGTCACTCAGTCGTGTCCGACTCTTTGCAACCCCATGAATAGCAACACGATAGGCCTCCCTGTCCATCACCAGCTCCCAGAGTTCACTCAAACTCATGTCCATCGAGTCAGTGATGCCATCCAGTCATCTCATCCTCTGTCGTCTCCTTCTCCTCCTGCCCCCAATCCCTCCCAGCATCAGAGTATTTTCCAGTGAATCAACTCCTCACATTTAATTGTTGTATCTATCCTTTCTTTTCCAGCAGCAGAGCCTCTAATAGATTTTGGACTTCAAATATTTTTTAAGTGTATATTTATATCTTTCCCATGATATAGTCATGATTAAAAAGCGTCTACATTAATGAGTTCCTTCTTCCTACTATACCTTCACAGCTGCCTAAGTGGTGGAAGCTCATAACCATAGCCTCCTCTGTTTTCTCTATACATCTGACTTTAATGTACTCCTTTTCCATTTGACAATAGTAATCATGTATTTCACAGATGTTATAGTGGAGTTATAAAGCAAAACTCAGAAATATTGTTTTTAACATGCAGCTTTCTTTTCTAATTCTTTTTTTTAAATTTTGAAAATGTCAAAACTTACATGCATATGAAAAATTATTCATGATTTCTCCCTCTATTGAAATTCAACAATTAATGTTGGAAGAGTTTGTATTGAACTCTGGTCTCCCATATTGGAAGCAGGGTTGAGCCCTGTTTCCCATATTGCAAGCAGATTCTTTACTGTCTGAGCCACCAGGGAAACCTAATATGGCAGGAACTGATGGTCTAGATATGAGTTTATTAGTTTTGGTGACAACTCAACCTGATTACCAGGTCTTCAGAGTTGATAATACTGATGATGAGGAAGTCAGACACTCCACAATGTAGATCTCACATTTAGGGTAACAATGTAAGAAGTAAAAGCACTTCCTTTAATGCTTTGTTAACATTCATTCAACGTGTACATTCTAGATTCTAGATTACAGTCCTTGACCTTGAGAAACTCATTGCTGAGTGAGATGTCAGATATATCAAGAAATAGCTATAATATGATAGTAATCGTGTAAGAAAGTTATTTAAAGAGTATAATGGAAGAAAGTATAAACTCCTTCCCTTATGACAAGTAATCTCAGATGATGTATAACAGAAGGGAGACTTAGCCCTGTCTATTGATCTCTGAAATCCTTGACCAGTCTTCAGGTAAAGTTGTTGTTTTTTTTGCTTTTTACCCCTCTTTGTTGACCCACCAGCTGGCCCTTCAGCTAACCTTATAAGAATGATATGGGGAGAATGGAGTTTGAAGAGGGGGAGAGTGGAAATCAGAAAAAAAAAATGTACATGTCCTCTAAGTCATCCTATCTTTCTAAAGACACAGGTTCTTGAACATTTCAACAAGATACAGCAAAATCTATACAGTAACATTTGCTTTCTCATCTGAGAAATGCATTTCAGTTCGGGTCCATTTGCTGCTAAAAATTTGTTCAGAAAGCAAAAATGTAAACCAGTATTTCTTGGGTAATGTTCTATTTACAGTGAAAATGTGAAATGAGTACATTTTTTATTCCCCCCACCCCCTACAAAGTCATTAGGACTTTTCAACCTAAAATAAACAGAGAATTTAGAATTTATAGACAAGAATAACAATATATTGAACAAGTGAGAAAGAAAGAAAAGGAAATAACAGTCCTTTGGGAGAAAAGATATTAAGAACCATAGTTGTTTTTCTTTCCATTCTATGTCAGTTCCAGCCTCTCCTATTCAAGATAAAAGACTTATCCTGACAATATATTCAGAAAGAAATAATGAAACAAAGAACTGAGAGATACAACTTTGAATTACATTATCAAGTCTATTAATGAATTTACTAATTAATTTCTGAAGTTCCAATAGTTTTACTGAGCTCTTTATTTACATTCTACCACCAGCAGCAATCAGAAAATAAAGTTAGAAAAATATTGCTTACAATAATATAAAAATATCATCTCCCTAGAAATAAATTTAATAAAATAGTTGCAATTTAATAAAATAATTGTAAGACTAAATTTAATAAAATAGTTGCAAGACAAAGAGAAGGTAACAGGCAGGAAGGCCAGGGGTCTCCAAAAGGAGGAAATAGCCTGCAAGTGTCAGACATTTTATCTCCCTTAAGCAGCAGGAGGAAACAAACCAGCGATATTTGTTCCTTCTCTATACCAATTTAAAAGGTTTTTCTTAAAATTCTGTGTTGCCATAATGATACCTGGTTTCACCTGAAGTTAACGAATGCCTTTTTCTTATGGAAATGTTTATCTTAAGCTATGCTAATATACTATGCATTTACCCCAAACTCTGTCCTCAAATCGGTTCTGCCTTTTGGGCTCAGAACCTGTCTCTTATACACATCTCCGCGCACTCGGATCCCGGTCTTCGCGGTCAACGGCTTCTTTGCGGCCCCGCCGCAGCCGACCGGCTCCTCGGTGGAGAGTAGACGGTGGGCCGAACAGCGCCATCGCCGCCGGCGTGTGCGGGGCCCTTTTCATCGGTTACTGCATTTACTTCAACCTCAAGAGACGGAGTGACCCCAACTTCAAGAACAGGCTGCCAGAACGAAGAAAGAAACAAAAGCTTGCCAAGGAGAAAGCTGGGCTTTCCAAGTTACCTGACCTTAAAGATGCTGAAGCCGTTCAGAAATTCTTTCTAGAAGAAATACAGCTTGGTGAAGAATTACTAGCTCAAGGTGAATATGAGAAGGGCGTGGACCTTCTGACAAATGCGATTGCTGTGTGTGGGCAGCCACAGCAGCTACTGCAAGTGTTGCTGCAAACTCTTCCACCAACAGTGTTCCAGATGCTTCTGACTAAGCTCCCAGCAATTAGTCAGAGAATTGTAAGTGCTCAGAGCTTGGCTGATGATGATGTGGAATGAGAAACAAAAGTCAACATAATGATCTCAATTAAAACATATTTTTAAAATCTTAACTCAGAGGTATGATCAGCTCTGGGGGAGTAAGGGCAGATAAGCTTGTTATGGACTGTCCTCCACAGTGAAGTCTACCAAAGTTAATTTTTACTTTGTGTAGATCCATTTGTCTGTTCTATTTATTTTTCCCCAGTGAAAAGTATTTTGATAGAGAGCTTTTCATTTTATAAATACACTATGAATTACTGAAATATGCATTTTGTTTATTCCTAAAATGTGTAATTGGAATGTACATATAACATCCCATTACATTAAAAATACCCAGTGCTTGGTTTTGAAAGATAGGCCCCAAAAAATGTAGAAGAAAACTGAAGAATATACTTGTTTAGCTCTACGTCAGAAAGTTGGCTGGAAACTTGTGTTGATCAAAACTGAACATTAAAATAAGAGGTTATTTCTTTCCATTTAATCTCTTAAATACGTGTAATGTGCTGCTATGCTATAATAACACCTTCACCCCTCCCTTGAAATGTTTTCTTTAAATCAGTGGGTTTGATGTATTCTGGATTTTTATCTCCTTGTATTTTAGATACATGTAGTTGCAGATAGCACCAGGAATTAGATGTCTATACATTCTTAATCTGGCTGAGTAAGCTTTACCAGTTAATGTCTGCCCACTTGCCTCATATATAAACTGGGGAAATGGGTCTGCTAATTCAGCTTCTAATTCCTTTGGTTCTGTGCAGCAATTTCACATCCCTCTTTCTGAGGGAAATACCTGTTTGGGCAGCCAGCCCTTGGCAATTTTTTATACTCTGAATTTTGCATGCTTGCCTGACTTAGTATTTTTGAATTGGTTTTTTAAAAGGTATAAAGTGTTGATTTTCACTGAAATCATGGTTCTGTCACTACTTTGGTAGATTAACCTGAAACATAACCTTCATGGTACCTGGGACGATATGCTTGTAAAAGTGTCTGTTCCCTTTTGCTTTTATCCTCAGTGTACCTCCTTAATCCCTTTCCAACCCTTATCTTGTATGAGAATAAGGTGTAACTTTGTGACTGAAGACTTGAATGAAGATAATGGGACCTTTTATTCTCTAAATAGTGACATATTATCTGCACCACAGATTAAATATCAGACCTAAGTATAAAGATCCTTGGTACTTAAAAAGAGAGAGAGAGAGAGAGATGCTATGTAGCGGGTTATATATACATTTTGTGACCTAAGTGAAAAGTTACACTGAATAGGAAACTTTGAGTACCATCAGCGTAAAGATAAATTTCAAAGCTGGAGCTTGGAGAATATCACTTTGAGAGAATGTATAGATAGAAAAGAAAAAGGTTCTGGGATTCTCCAAAAAGTAAAAGATGAATAGTAAACAGATTCAGGAAATGAGTGTGAAAAAGACTAGCACATAGGATAGGAGGGAAACAGACACGCTCATTTCATGGGCGCCTAGTAAGGTGTTTCAGAGTAAAGGAGTGCAGTTTGTATACACCTAGCAGTGTTGCGAAGAGAATGAATACAATGAAGACAAAGTTGCCAATAAAATTGTTAAGCTGGAGATCGTTGGTAATGTGGAGAAGAGCAATTTCAGAAATAGAGTGGAGAAGGAAATTGGGAGAGCAGGGACATAGGAACAACTGGAAGTTAAAGAAGTAGTCAAAGAGATGAGAGATAGAAGTGTTAGAGGAAGAATAGGGGCAACTATTTTAAATTTGTAATGATTAATGGGAAAATGGTTTGCAACAGTGAGCTGAACATGAGATCAATGGGAGATTTGTTTGTATCTTACTGCATGTGCTCAGTCACTCAGTCCTGCCCCACTCTTGGCAACACTATGGACTGTAGCCCGCCAGGCTTCTCTGTCCATGGGATTCTCCAGGCAAGAATACTGGAGTAGGTTGTCATGCCCTCTTCCAGGGGATCTTCCTGCCAGGGATTGAACTGAATCTCCTGAGTCTTCTGCATTATAGGCGATTCTTACTGCTGAGCCTCCAGGGAATTGTTTGTTATTATGTATGACTTTTTTGTGTATCAATAGGAATGATGCACACAGTGGAATTAAGGGTGGTGATGCAGATGGTGGTGGCAGGAACTATGAGAGAGGAGCCCTTAAAAAAAGTAACAGAGAATGAGATGCAAGAGAAAAATACGGAGAGTTGGTCTCCAATATAACCTACGATTTTTAATTGGTAAGAACAGAGTCATAGAATACAGATATAGATACAAAGAAGCTAGGAGATTCGGAGGCAAGATGAGGGAATTCCAGCCTAAATGGTCAATGTCCGTGATATAATAGGTGTGACTATTTGCTCTCTCTGTGTGTGTGAGCGTGTGTGTTTAGGTGTAAAGAGTGAGAGTTTGATGACAAAGAAAGCGATAAAATAGTAAATTAGTTACCTTGGGATTAGAGCAAATATAGGATGGAAAAATATCATTAAAACTCAGAGTTAATTTTGTAAATTGATTTAAATATAGGTTTTATGAAGGTAAAACAGGAACAAGTATGTAAAGTCTCTGAATACAGTGTCTGAGATACAACAGAAGTTCTAAAATGATGACTTTACTACGCCTACATTCTGTACACCCAGCCTTTTGATTATAAGAAAAAATGATTAGAGAAAATTAATAAAAATGGAAAGAAAAGGGTAAATGAATATTTCTCTAAATTTATTCTTTAATCATTAGATACAATTAACATACAATAAACTTCATATATTCAAAGCATATACTTTATACATTATGTAGATGTGAGTATATATGTTATATATACATTCTATTCATAAAATTATTGGAATTTAACATAATTGGAATATTATAGTAGTATTCTCTTACTCCAGCTTGTTTCACTCAGTGCAATTACTTGAGTTTTTTTGATCTTGTATGGATTAAGAGTTTCTTCTTTCTTTGCTTAGTACTATACTGTTATTTTTCCATTCACCTGAAATGATCTGTTCACCTGAGATTTGGGTTGTTAAAAAGAAAGTTTTAATAACTATTTGCATATAGGATTTCATAGGAACTTACGCTTTCATTTCTTTGGGGTCAATACCTGGGACTGAAATAGCTGGGTTCTACGGTAGGTGTATGTTTAACTTTTTAAGAAGTTGTTGAACTGATTTCCAGAGGGCTTGTACTATTTTACATTTTCACCAGCAATGTGTAAGAGTTTCTATTATTCCACATCTTTACCAGTATTGAAATACTCAGTAATTTACATAGTAGACATTCCAAGATGTGTAAAATGGATTTTCACTTGTGATTTTAATTTTCATATCCCCAATAGCTAATAGTGTTGGACACTATTAGTGTTCATTTCATCAATGTATCTACTTTGGTAAACTTCAAATGTTTTCCTCCTTTAACAAACTGAGTTGTTTTCGTATTGTTGATTTTTGAGAGTTCTTTACATGTTCTGGATATAACTCTTTCATCATATGTGATCTGCATACGTTTATCCCTTGTTCATGACTTATCTTTTCATTGTCTTCATGGTGTCCTTTAGGAATAAAACTTCTTTAATGTGATGAAGTCTAACTTATCTTTCTTTTCTTTTATGGATCATAAAGAAGCATGAAATAAGTAAATAACTTGTCTAATTCCTGTTCACAAAAATTTAATCCTGTATTTTTCCTGGAAGTTTTATAGAATCCCCTTTAATATTTATTGAATCAAGAAATGCAAGTCACATCAATACAATGTAAAGATTTTTCAGTGGAAGTCATAATAATAGTATATTGAGCAGCCCAATGGGCCATATTGAAAGGTTTCTTCAACTTCTATCCTCACTTGGAAGCTTGTCCAAACCCCATCTATTAAATCTAACATCTCCTGTGACAGGACAAGGTAGAATGATAACTTTGTCTTGTATCCAAGTCAGGAGCCACTCTTTTCTCCAAAGTTCTACAGCACAGTCGGACAGTTGCATATGATCTTCACTCCTCTTGGGGATAGGAAGATTCTGGTCCCACCACTAGTCATCTTTTTCTTTAAACCAACTGTGTCTGGAACAGAGGGGGAAGGAGGTGCAGACAGTGTGAATGAGCAGCTACATACATAGACAGCAAGGTACGTTTACTTTTAGATGCCTGTGGTGGAGCTCAACAACTAATCGGATGCTATGTTTACTCTACCCAGTGGTTTATGTTGAAAAACACAGGTCTTATTGCAGACACCACTAATCTCAGCTTTGGGAACCTCTTGATTCTGCAGCCACAGTCGCATGACAGTCAGTATGGTGATGACGGTTTTGAACCTCCCTCAAGAGAGCCAAAGTACCCTTATAGCAATCAGAATCCTGGGAAAAATAACTCTGAGACTTTCACTGTCATCCCTGAATGAATCTAAAGTTAGCACATAGACTACAGGACAGGCTGGGCCATAAACAATGTACTTGTGGTCATTCTTCTTTAACGCACATTATAAACATCGCCCCCATGTCCCAGTGGAACCAGTCACACTGTGAATCTCTTGCCTCTCTGAACCATACTGATCACTAATTCCCCTCCTTTTATCCTAAGTATAGCTGCACTCCCTTGTATCTCTGATCCAAAATGGGCTAAACCTTCTGTCTACCCAAGATAAACCTCAATATTGTATGTCCACCTATGGTTGACTGCTAAGTTACCAAGACCATTACCTGGAGGAGAATTAGGACACCATTTGGTAAGTTGTTTTTGAATCTAAATTCCTGGTACTCAGTTCTCCTGTGACAGGACAAGGTAGAATGATAACTTTGTCTTGTATCCAAGTCAGGAGCCACTCTTTTCTCCAAAGTTCTACAGCACAGTCGGACAGTTGCATATGATCTTCACTCCTCTTGGGGATAGGAAGATTCTGGTCCCACCACTAGTCATCTTTTTCTTTAAACCAACTGTGTCTGGAACAGAGGGGGAAGGAGGTGCAGACAGTGTGAATGAGCAGCTACATACATAGACAGCAAGGTACGTTTACTTTTAGATGCCTGTGGTGGAGCTCAACAACTAACCGGATGCTATGTTTACTCTACCCAGTGGTTTATGTTGAAAAACACAGGTCTTATTGCAGACACCACTAATCTCAGCTTTGGGAACCTCTTGATTCTGCAGCCACAGTCGCATGACAGTCAGTATGGTGATGACGGTTTTGAACCTCCCTCAAGAGAGCCAAAGTACCCTTATAGCAATCAGAATCCTGGGAAAAATAACTCTGAGACTTTCACTGTCATTCCTGAATGAATCTAAAGTTAGCACATAGACTACAGGACAGGCTGGGCCATAAACAATGTACTTGTGGTCATTCTTCTTTAACGCACATTATAAACATCGCCCCCATGTCCCAGTGGAACCAGTCACACTGTGAATCTCTTGCCTCTCTGAACCATACTGATCACTAATTCCCCTCCTTTTATCCTAAGTATAGCTGCACTCCCTTGTATCTCTGATCCAAAATGGGCTAAACCTTCTGTCTACCCAAGATAAACCTCAATATTGTATGTCCACCTATGGTTGACTGCTAAGTTACCAAGACCATTACCTGGAGGAGAATTAGGACACCATTTGGTAAGTTGTTTTTGAATCTAAATTCCTGGTACTCAGTTTTCAACCACATCCTCAACTGCCCCCTCATTAGCAGGTAGTAACATAGAGGAGCACATTTTTTTCCCAACACCCATGTAATCTGGTTAGTAACATTTGTTGTTGATTCCATGGTCTTTCCTTAAATCTTGATAACTTGCATATGAAGCTCTCAACTTTACTTGTTTGGAAAATCATACTTTTGTCAACATGTCAGAGTTATCACAAAGTTGTCAAGAACTATGAAGTGTCTGAGATTTTACTCAACTTACAAGCTAATATTTTCCTGATAGCTAAGGTAGTAAAGACTGCCTGTATTGCAGCAAACCCAGGTTCAACCCCTGGATTGGGAAGATTCCCAGGAGAAGGAAATGGCAATCTACTCCAGTATTCTTAACTGGAAAATCCCTTGGACAGAGGAGCCTGGAGGGCTACAATCCATTGAGTCACAAAGAGTCAGACACAACTGAGTAACTAACACACTAACACACAAGCTAACATGTTAGCCTGCTGTGTATTTACATAAATTGTTAGAAAACGTGAGATTCATGGGTCAGAGACAAAGGGCAATTTATTATTCATACCAATAGCAGTATCTGGGCTATTTGTGTTTTTATGCCAGTCCCTGAGTCTTGTTTGTCACAGGGTGATGTGAAGAGAGAGGTAACAGCTTCACAGGCTGTGCTTTGCCTTATAGCAGAGAAACCCTGAGTTTAGGGAATCCAAATATTTGATAATGAATATTAAGCATGACTGTTGTTGCTCTGGATGGAGAAAGAGCTGTTCACTATCTGAAAATTTTTGAGAGATAGTTCATAATAAAATTAATATCTTGCTTATGAAATGTGAGAGACCCATTAAAAATTGTTCCCCAATGATAAAGCTTTTTTTTTTTCACTCTGCTTTATATCACTGGTTTTAAACAATTTGATTGTAATGGGCCTTATAGTAATTTTCTTCGTATCTCTTGTGCTTGGATTTTTGAGTTTCTAGATCTGTAAGTTTATACTTTTCATCTAATTTGAAAACTCTTTGGTTGCTATTTATCTGACTCTTTTTTGCTGTCTTTCCTCCTTTCTCTTTTCATTTGGAGACTCCAGTTACATAAATATTTGACCATTTGAAGTTGCCACAACTATCACAGAAATTTTGCTTGTGTATATATTATTTTTCACCTTTTTAAAATCTTCATTGTCTCTTTTTGGATAGCTTTTATTACATCTTCAAATTCATGAGTTGTTTTTTTCTATAATAGCTAATCCAATGTTAATCCCAAATAGTGTATTTTTTATCTCCAGCATCTCTAGAAGTTTCTGAAATATATATCTTCTACATTTAACATCAGTTTTCCCTTTGGTTACTTCATACATAGCATATACATTTAATGACTTTTTAATATCATTGCTGCTACTCCTCACATCTATGTCAGTTCTAGATTAGTTTTAACTAATTAATTAGTTTGAACTTGAACTTTTTTTAAAGTTAAGGTTATTTTTTAGATCAGTTTACGGTTCACAGCATAGTTGAGCAGAAGGTACAGAGATTTCCCACGTATCTAATGCTCTCACCCAGGCATAGCCTCCCCCATTATTAGCAACCTCTACCAAAGTACTTTGTTATAGTTGATGAACTTACATTGACATACAATTATGCAAAGTTCAGTTTCCCTTATGGCCCATTCCTACAGTTGTACATTCTGTAAGTTTGTACAAATGTATAGTGGCAAGTATCCACCATTACGGTATCATATAGAGTAAGTAACAATCCTGAATGTTGTTTGTGTTCTGTCTGTTCATCCTACTACTAACCCCTGCCCCTGTCAATCATTGATCTTTATGTTGTCACCATAGTTTTGACTTACCCGGTTGAATCATACAATGCTTTGACTTCTCAGATTGGCTTGTTTCACTTAGTAATAGGCATTTATGGAGAAGGAAATGCAACCCACTCCAGTATTCTTGCCTGGAGAATCCTGTGGACAGAGGAGCTTGGTGGGCTACAATTGGTGGGGCCAGAAAAAATCGGATACAGCTGAGCGACTAACACGCACGCGCGCGCGCACACACACACAGACACACACAGACACACACACACACACACACACACACACACACACACAGAGGCAGTTATATGGAGAAGGAAATGGGTACCCACTTCAGTACTCTTTCCAGGAGAATCCCATAAACAGAGGAGCCTGGCGAGCTGCAGTCCATGGCGTAACAAAGAGTTGGACATGACTGAGCAACTAACACACCCATTCTACTCCCTATGTTTGGAAAACTGAGATTGGAGTAATAAGAAAGTTAGCCTTTGGCTTCCTAATTGGTGGTAGTATGAAACTAGAACCTGTATCTTGCAACTGCAGGTATACTGTACTTCATTACTTAAAAACTTCTTTATAATTTTATTTATTTATTTATTTACTAACATGTATTTTTGGCTAGGCTGGGTCTTCATTGCTCTGTGGACTTATCTCTAGTTATGGTGAGCGTGGACTACTCTTCATTGCAGTATTCAGGCTTCTCATTGAGGTGGATTCTCTTGTTGCAGAGAGGGACATGAAGGCTTCAGTAGTTGAGGTACATGGTATCAGTATTTGTGGCTCCCAGGATCTTGAGCACAGGCTCAACAATTGTGGAACATGGGCTTCTTTGCCCTGCAGCATGTAGGATCTGCCAGAATCAGGGATCAAACCCATGTCTCCTGCATTGGCAGGCAGATGCTTCACCACTGAGCCACGAGGATCAATTTAGTTCATTTCAGTTGCTCAGTCATATCCAACTCTTTACAAACTCATGAACCACAGCATGCCAGGCCTCCCTGTCCATCACCAACTCCCGGAGTCAACCCAAACTCATGTCCATTGAGTCGGTGATGCCATCCAACCACCTCATCCTCTGTTGTCCCCTTCACTTTCTCCCTTCAATCGTTCCCAGCATCAGGGTCTTTTCAAATGAGTCAGCTATCGCATCAGGTGGCCAAAGATTTGGACTTTTAGCTTCACATCAGTCCTTCCAATGAACACCCAGGACAAATATCCTTTAGGATGAACTGGTTGGATCTCCTTGCAACCCAAGGGACTCTCAAGAGTGTTCTCCAACACGACAGTTCAAAACCATCAATTCTTTGGCACTCAGCTTTCTTTAAAGTCCAACTCTCACATCCATAATGGCCACTGGAAAAACCGTAGCCTTGACTGGATGGACCTTTGTTGGCAAAGTACTGTCTCTGCTTTTTAATAAGCTGTCTAGGTTGATCATGACTTTCCTTCCAGGGGTAAGTGTCTTTTAATTTCATGGGTGCAGTCGCCCTCTGCTGTGATTTTAGAGCCCAGAAAAAGAAAGTCAGCCACTGTTTCCATTGTTTCCCCATCTATTACCCATGAAATGATGGGACCAGATGCCATGATCTTAGTTTTCTGAATGTTGAGCTTGAGGCCAACTTTTTCACTCTCCTCTTTCAATTTCATCAAGAGGCTCTTTAGTTCTTCTTCACTTTCTGCCGTAAGGGTGGTGTCATCTGCATATCTGAGGTTATTGATATTTCTCCCGGCAATCTTGAGTCCAGCTTGTGCTTCTTCCAGCCCAGGGTTTCTCATGATGTACTCTGCACATAAGTTAAATAAGTAGGCTGACAACAGACAGCCTTGACAAACTCCTTTTCTTATTTAGAACCAGTCTGTTGTTCTGTGTCCAGTTCTAACTGTTGCTTTCTGACCTGCATATAGGTTTCTCAGGAGGCAGGTCAGGGTAGTCTGGTATTTCCATCTCTTTCAGAATTTTCCAGTTTATTGTGATCCACACAGTCAAAGGCTTTGGCATAGTCAATAAAGCAGAAACAGATGTTTTTCTGGAATTCTCTTGCTTTTTAAATGATCCAGCCAATGTTGGCAATTTGACCTTGGGTTCCTCTGCCTTTTCTAAAACCAGCTTGAACATCTGGAACTTCATCAGTCATGTATTCTTGAAGCCTGGCTTGGAGAATTTTGAGCATTATTTTACTAGTATGTGAGATGAGTGCAATTGCGCAGTAGTTTGAGCATTCTTTGGCTTTGCCTTTCTTTGGGAATGGAATGAAAACTGACCTTTCCCAGTCCTGAGGCCACTGCTGAGTTTTCCAAATTTGCTGGCATATTGAGTGCAGCACTTTCACAGCATCATCTTTCAGGCTTTGAAATAGCTCAACTGGAATTCCATCGCCTCCACTAGCTTTGTTCATAGTGATGCTTTGTAAGGCCCATTTGACTTCACGTTCCAGGATCTCTGGCTCTAGGTGAGTGATCACACCATCATGATTATCTGGGTTGTGAAGATCTTTTTTGCATAGTTCTTCAGTGTATTCTTGCCATCTTTTGTTAATATCTTCTGCTTCTCTTAGGTCTTTACCATTTCTGTCCTTTGTTGAGCCCATCTTTGCATGAAATAGTCCCATGGTATCTCTAATTTTCTTGAAGAGATATCTAATCTTTTCTATTCTGTTGTTTTCCTCTAATTCTTTGCACTGATCATTGTGGAAGGCTTTCTTATCTCTACTATTCTTTGGAACTCTGTATTCAGATGCTTATATCTTTCATTTTTTCCTTTGCTTTTTGCATCTCTTCTTTTCTCAGCTATTTGTTAGGCCTTCTCAGACAGACATTTCGCTTTTTTGCATTTCTTTTTCTTGAGGATGGTCTTGATCCTTGTCTCTGCTACAATTTCATGAACCTCCATCCATAGATCATCAGTCTCTCGGTCTATGAGGTCTAGTCCCTTAAATTTGTCACTTCCACTGTATAATCCTGTAGGATTTGATTTAGGTCATACCTGAAAAGTCAAGTGGTTTTCCCCACTTTCTTCAATTTAAGTCTGAATTTGGCAATAAGGAGTTTATGATCTGAGCCACAGTCAGCTCCCGGTCTTGTTTTGCTGACTGTATAGAGCTCTCCATCTTTGGCTGCAAAGAATATAATCAATCTCATTTTGGTGTTGACCATCTGGTGATGTCCATGTGTAGAGTGTTCCCTTGTGTTGTTGAAAGAAGGTGTTTGCTATGACCAGTGTGTTCTCTTCACAGAACTCTTTTAGTCTTTGCCCTGCTTCATTCCATACTCCAAGGTCAAATTTACCTGTTACTCCAGGCGTTTCTTGACTTTCTACTTTTGCATTCCAATCCCCTATTATGCAAAGGACATCTTTTTGTGGGCGTTAGTTCTAAAAGGTCTTGTAGGACTTCATATAACCATTCAGCTTCAGCTTCTTCAGTGTTACTGGTCAAGGAATAGACTTGAATTACTGTGATATTGAATGGTTTGCCTTGGAAATGAATAGAGATTATTCTGTCACTTTTTTAGACTGCATCCAAGTACTGCATTTCAAATTCTTTTTTTTTTTTTTTACTCTGATGGATACCCCATTCCTTCTAAGGGATTCCTGCCCACAGTAGTATATATAATGGTCATCTGAGTTAAATTCACCCCTTCCAGTTCATCTTAGTTCACTCATCCCTAAAATGTCGATGTTCACTCTTGCCATCTCCTGTTTGACCACTTAAATTCACCTTGACTCATGGACATAACATTCCAGGATCTTATGCAATATTGCTCTTTACAGCATTGATTCTTGCTTCTATCATCAGTCCCATACACAACTGAGTGTTGTTTGTGCTTTGGCTCCATCCCTTCCTTCTTTCTGGAGTTATTTCTCCACTGATCTCCAGTAGCATATTGGGCACCTACTGACCTGGGGAGTTCATCTTTCAATGTCCTATCTTTTTGCCTCTTCATGCTGTTCATGAGGTTCTCAAGGCAAGAATATTGAACTGGTTTGCCATCCCCGTCTCCAGTGGACCACGTTCTCTCAGACCTCTCCACCATGACCTGACTGTCTTGGGTGGCCTCACATGGCATGGCTTAGTTTCATTGAATTAGACAAGGCTGTGGTCTGTGTGATCAGAATATCTGTGATTGTGGTTTCAGTCTGTCTGCCCTGTGATGTCCTCTCTCAGTGCCTACTGTCTTATTTTGGTTTCTCTTTCTTTGGACGTGGGGTATCTCTTTATGTCTGCTCCAGCAAAGTGCAGCCGCTGCTCCTTACCTTGGACATGCGGTAGCTCCTCTCAGCCTCTCCTGTGCTGTCGCAGCCAACTCACTTGTCTTGACAATCCCGGATGAACCCCCAAGATGATAGCTTATGGTGAATGGCGTCAGATTCTTGATATCCAAAGACAAAGATTTAGCTTCAGGACCAGCGACCAGCCTTAATCACTCAAGAGCTTTTGTGTCACAGAGTTTTATTAAAGTATGAAAGCCACCAGGTAAGCCCATTAAATCATTTAAGAAATGTTTTAGAAGTGAATTGCCTGGGATTCCAGCCCTACTCATGGCTAGGCAAGCCTCCATCCTGTGGTTTCTTGATTTTATCCCTCTAGCTCCAAGTACACTTGCCATTGTGTCAACTACTTGAGACTTCAATGAATTGACTAACTCACGTTTGCAGAACACAGAAGAAGTGAAGAGAAGTGTCAGTTACTCAGTCGTGTCTGATTTTTTGTGTCCCCATGGACAATAGCCCACTAGGCTCCTCTGACCATGGAATTCTCCAGACAAGAATACTGGACTGGGTAGCTGATCCCTTCTCCAGAGATCTTCCCAACCCAGGGATTGAACCTGGGTCTTCGCCTTTATGAGCAGATTCTTTACTATCTGAGCCACTAGAGAAACCCACACAGAACAAATCACTATTAATACTTCAAAGTTTGAATGTTATTACCTACCAGTTTGTGCTACTGTGAGATTTAATTATGCCAATTTATCATTGGCAGTTGAAAATCAATTGAGAAAATAGTGTTACAGTGATTACAGGGGAACCTCATAAATATAGCTATAACCTTAAAACATAAATCCCAATTTTATCAATTTAAAAACATACAATTAATGTCTCATTGGCATATTATGGCAGTATTTGAACTCTCATTTAAGTATTTTAAACAATCAAGCATTACATAACAATTAGAGCAAAATAGCAGTTTTATGATGATGGTGCTGGCAGCAGGTCTTAACCCAGGATTTTGCTCCTTACCAAAGCATGACTTTCTTCTCAGCATTTGCCAGTAATTTTTTTTAAATAAATCATTTAAATTGCACCATCACAATAGTAAATTGCTCTCACACAGATTCTCCATTCCTGTGGAAGTCTAACATTATTAACTTCTGCTGGCATCTATTAAAGTGTTTTGGCTTTCCAGACCCTGTAATATTTGCATTCATTTGTGGACCATAACTTTTTACAGTGCCAAACTTGGCTGTCTGCATTTTTCTCTTCCACTTTGGGGATACTTGTTGAGATAGTGTAGAAAATATGTTAGAGAAAGAGAGATAATGAAGTCACTTATTAAGCCAGGTAATAAATTTTAAGTCATTGAACCATTCTTTTGTTTCAAGAACAGTAATTTCAATATTGCTATAAATTTATGGCAACTCGGCAAGATGTTATATGAAGTCGTCTTGAAACATGTGAGCTTCAGGAAGGCATAGGATGAGGTCCTTTACAGAAGTAAAACCTGGGAAAATGAGAAATTATTATTGGTACTTTTAAAAAAAGGAACATGTTGTGTTCAAGATATGATGCTTAAAATTAATCTTGTGATACAAAGGTTTAAAAAATATAAAATTTTAAATAAAAACTGTATAAATTTTTTAGCTGCAAAACTATTAATAAAAATTTAGGTTGCTGACTTTCTATTTTTTATTCATTTAATATTACTCCTTCCTCAGAAAGTGAATAATAAAAAATATATATATAAAGTTTTTACCCAGTATAATAACTGGTTTCCTCAGAGATTATTTTACTTATCCCTTGGAGGTATGTTCTCACTTCATCCTCTTTACTTCTATTTAAGTTTTAAATTCATTTCTACTTATACTATTTCTCTCTTGCAAGTGGTGTGAATGAAATGCCACTGTCATAATTTTCTGGAAGGTGAAAAAAGGGAAAAAATAATAGGAAGGCCCATATCAATCAATTAAATAAAACATTGCTTTTTGTATTTAAATTGTAACAATGATACAGTTGTTCTCAAACACTGAGTAAAATGTACCTTGTAGCTGCCAAAAGAGCTAGTAAAATATGAATCTGGCTTAGTAGAATAGGTATATAATATCTTAAAATATGGGAGTTCCTATTTCATGTATGAATCATAGTTTGGAGCACTGTATTCATTTCCAAAAGTTACACTTAGAAAAAAATGACAAGCTGCAATAAAGTGAGAAGATAGTACCCAGGCTATGATAACCTTAAAACTGGATCACATAAACAATGGTTGGAGTCAGTGGATAATGGTATGTGAGCACAATTTGAGTCATCTTTATATGTCTGAAGCTTTCATTAGAATTTGATCTACATATATGATTTGTCATGTGAGAAGCAGGAAAAAATGCAAAAGTGATGAGAAGGCAGAGTCTGCTCAACAAGAGGAGAAACTTTTTCAAATGATCATTTTGAAACTACTGAAACTGGAAGCCAGTATTCCAACATTACAAGTGTCCTGAAAGGTTTTGAACATGCTATCAATAAGGTTAAAGATTCTACTTAATCATTTTACCAACTGATTTCTCAGTCATTTTCAGCTACTAGTCTATGACTTTTTATTTGTCTTAAACATGGCTGGTACTTTCCCAAATAGAGATTTAATTTCCCTAGTATTAATAAAATTTTCAAATTACCCCAAAATGATGTTTGGTAAAGGAGAAATTTCCATAACGTTGATTCCAGATTTGGAGGGTCATTATAGATGTGTCATGCACTGTTCCCAGTTATCAACCTCTTTCAAATAAAAAATATATATACTGTCTAAGATTATGCTGCCCCCTCACCTAAAACACTTGTGACTAATTAATTATGGGTATGAATACTCAGCTCCCTTGCCTTTCAGTTCAGTTCAGTTCAGTTCAGTTCAGTTCAGTTCAGTTACTCAGTCGTGTCCGACTCTTTGCAACTCCATGAGTCACAGCACACCAGGCCTCCCTGTCCATCACCAACTCCTGGAGTTCACTCAGACTCATGTCCATTGAGTTGGTGATGCCATCCAGCCATTTTATCCTCTGTCATCCCCTTCTCCTCCTGCCCCCAATCCCTACCAGCATCAGAGTCTTTCCAGTGAGTCAACTCTTCTCATGAGGTGGCCAAAGTACTAGAGTTTCAGCTTTAGCATCATTCTTTCCAAAGAAATCCCAGGGCTGATCTCCTTCAGAATGGACTGATTGGATCTCCTTTCAGGCCATAGGACTCTCAGGAGTCTTCTCCAAAACCACAGTTCAAAAGCATTAATTCTTTGGTGCTCAGCCTTCTTCACAGTCCAACTCTCACATCCATACATGACCACAGGAAAAACCATAGCCTTTACTAGATGGACCTTAGTTGGCAAAGCAGTGTCTCTGCTTTTGAATATACTATCTAGGTTGGTCATAACTTTTCTTCCAAGGAGTAAGCTTAAAGCTCAACATTCAGAAAACGAAGATCATGGCATCCGGTCTCATCACTTCATGGGAAATAGATGGGGAAACAGTGGAAACAGTGTCAGACTTTATTTGGGGGGGCTCCAAAATCACTGCAGATGGTGATTGCAGCCATGAAATTAAAAGACGCTTACTCTTTTGCCTTACATCAGGACAATTCCAGTGTCATTCCAGCTTCAGAATTCTTTGTGAAATGAACTTAAGTCATATTTTGGCTCCACTTTAATCCACATTTACAAGTTGCCAGATGCTTTTTTTTACCTTTATCCCAAAAGTATTGATCCTTAGAGCACTTTCTAACAAAAATTCTTGTAATCTATTCTCCATCTCAGAGTCTGTGCCAGGGTCCAGCCTCAGTGGATCCAGGGAAATTCGAAGCATGGACAGCGTAGATGAGGAAAACTTGTTTATTTAATAATATAGAAATATAAGATTAGATTAGGGAGAAATAGTGTAGTAGGAAAATTAAGTGGAGAAAGGATGCTGAATAACTTGGCTTACGGGGAAGACCAATAAAGTTCCAGACAAGGAACTTGCACCATCTACACTGGGCCACTGGCACCCACTTGAATATCTAAGGGTGCCCCACCTTAGGCTCCCTTTCACGCAGGTCTTAGAAGCCAGGGCAGGTAAGTAGACTTGGTGAGCTGCCCCTCTCCAGATGGGAATTCAGCCTGAAATTAGAGTAAAGAGGAGACACAAGGGAGAGGGAGAAAAGAAGAGAGAGACACGGGAGGAGCCAGATTCCTAAGAAACTAGGCCAAGAGACTAGTTCGAGAAACTGGTCCATCCTTTATTGTTCAGAAAGCTTTTTATACTTTTGATAATACATGGAGATCATTGGGTAACACAAAGTTATGCAGCGTTAGCAGCGCAGATTCTTATCAAAACCAGGCTTTTCTCTCTGCATACCTAATTGTATACAGAAGTTTTAGGTGATTTACATCATCTTCTGGCCAAAAAGGGCCAATTAACATTTCATAAACTTTTTTTTTAATAAGAGTTTGTTAACTAGAAGACTTATTTGTGTTGATCTTCCCAAAGTCTGGTGCCACTCTCAGAAAGCACTAAATAAAGTTGCATTCTTACATAGCAAAGATACATCAATTTATAACAAGTGAAAGGAGTACAGTGATTTACAACAAAAGAAAAGTAATTAACTCAAAAGTCTGGTCTTGCTAACATCAAAACTACTATATATCTTTTTCCACATCCCAGTTACATTGATCAACATCCTCCCAGGTGCCTAAAAGATAAAAAATATGGAGGTCTGGCAGCAATCATTGAATCAACAGTGAAAACCCGTCACCAATATGATTTTTAACTCTCTAGAAAAGGCTCTGTATCTTTAAGATGCTTTTAAGCTTTGTGCCTCTCGAGACTGAGACTGGGGGGCTGTAAGCAATTCACAAGCTGTAAGAGGTCTGGGGAACCTGTTAGGCAGGCTAGAGAGCTATCAGAGAGTTTTAACTGAAACATCCCTTTCAAATGCAGAAGACTAAAGCCCTGATTTGACTTTTTCCAGAGTATGTCATAGAGTGAAAAAGCAGAGTACAAAGGCCAGCAGATTTTTGGTTTTGGGGGGCACATGCTCAGGAAATTCCAGGGGGAACCCCTGAAGCCCAATCACATCCTTGCGTTTTGTCAAGTTTCCTTCCTCATGACCTTGTCACGGGCAGGATTCCTCATGCTGGCTTCCAGCAAGTCTGCTTCCTGGAAAGATCTGAGAAAGAAGAAGCAAGGATTAGATTTTAAAGCTAGATTACTTGTTCTTCTGGGCGTACAGATCCTATTGCCTGTGGTGGGTGAATTTCTAGTACAAGGTTGTCATGCAACTCTAAAATGTATGATGAGGACATACATTGATGCACTTTGAAATTGACACACATTGAGGATGGACATATTTGAGAATCTTGGCTTCTAAAACCCAGTGAATCCACTGAGCCTGACAAGGTGAATCACTCTCTCTGGTTAAGATAGGTGTTTCATTCTTTCTAGAAAACACTTGGCTGTCCCCACAAGAAAACTTTTCCCCTCTCAGGAACTTCTTTAACATTCCTTTCTGACCATTAGACCAATAAGTATATCAGATCAACATGTAACCAGTCCAGAGATGTCCTGGGCCTCCTGAGAGGGGAAAGGGATGATACCATGAAAAAAGAAAAAAAAGAAAAAAACTCACAGGGCTTAGAATATATGTAATGGCAGAATTCAGGAGGAAATAGAGAGCAGTAGTTCTTCAGTGGGGCTTTCCACATGGCTCAGTGGTAAAGAATATACCCGCCAAGCAGGAGACATTCCTTTCTGACCATTAGACCAATAAGTATATCAGATCAACATGTAACCAGTCCAGAGATGTCCTGGGCCTCCTGAGAGGGGAAAGGGATGATACCATGAAAAAAGAAAAAAAAGAAAAAAACTCACAGGGCTTAGAATATATGTAATGGCAGAATTCAGGAGGAAATAGAGAGCAGTAGTTCTTCAGTGGGGCTTTCCACATGGCTCAGTGGTAAAGAATATACCCGCCAAGCAGGAGACATGGGTTCAGTCACTGGGTCCAGAAGATTCCCAGGAGAAGGAAATGGCAGCACATTCCAGTATTCTTCCCTGGGAAATTCCATGGACAGTGGAGCCTGGTGGGCTACAGTCCATGAGGTCACAAAAGAGTCAGGCATGGCTTAGTCACTAAAAACAAAGTCTCTGTAGTGCTGGGTGCTAGATGTTTGTTCTGCATCCAGGAGAATATCTCATTGGTCCACTATATTTATGACATCATCTTAATCAGACAAGATAAGCAACAAATAGCAAGAATGTTGGAGGCCTTGGAAAGTCCCATTAACATCAGAGGGTAGGACATGAACTATAAAGAGTTAAGATAATATTATTAAGATTAATAATTAAATTCTTAGGAATCCAGTGGTTTGCAGAATTCCAAAAAATACCTTCCAAAATAAAAGCTGGTGAATGTATCTCATACCTCCTATCACACAGGAGGATGTTCCATGTGAGATGGGCCATACCTGGAGAGTCTTAGCCATTATACAATGACATGAAAAGGTACAAAGCTTGAGAAGCACACAGAACAGGAAAAGGCTTTGTAGCAGGTCTAGATTTCCAGATTTTGATGTAAGAGTTCGTAATGCTTGGATCATTTAATATAATAGACCCTATGCTCTTAGTTATATCTGTGATAAGAAAATATGTTATGTAAGGCTTATATAAAGCTTAATGAGAAAATTACATTGAAGTTCCCTGGGGTTCTGGAATAAGGCTATACCATCTGCCAAGAATTAAACATCTTTTGAATAATAGTTCCTGGTAGAATACTAGTCATGCTAGAGATACATAATAGGATACCAAATACATATAGTTAGAAATGCTCCATCAAATCTGGATTCTGTCAAACACACTATTTGGGGCCTTACAGGATAGAAACAGGGAGTCCAGTTAGGAGATGATTCTAACAACTCCGGAAGGTAGAACTGGTGGTGCTAAGCAGAGCTCAGATTTTGGATTTACCTTCAACAACCATTTGTTGTTAAATTGAACGTGGAGTTTGATGGAAAACAGAGGGACTAGGAATGACTGGAAATTGGAGCCTAAGCTGAAGAGGGGAGATGATTGGCCATGTACTGAGATATCAAAGATTATGAAAGGAGGTTTTCAAAAGACTAGGGCCAGAGTGGGGCAAAGTTATTCAAAGTTCATGTTTTAGACATGTTAAATTTAAGATACATCTTAGATTCCAGAGGAGAGGCCCAAACTGGAGAAATGTTGGCTTTATTAGCATATAGATGATATTTAAAGAGACCATTAATGGAGGATATGAAGATAAAAAAGAGGTCAATGACTGAATGCTAGAACTGTCTTACATTTAGAAGTCAAGAAGATGAAGGAGAGCCAGCAACAAAACCAAGATAACAGAGATCAGAGGACCACAGCCAGGCAAAATTTTCTCTTGAAGTCAGTATAAAGAAAATGTTTTGAGGAAAGTGATGGATAAATGGCGTGTCATACAGAGCTACTAAATATGATGATCCTACCCCATTCTGCTGCTTCTTCAAATCTGTTTTACCTTGGCATTTTTGCTTCTACTTTTTCTAATTAGATCCCATTATTTCTCTCCTTCCATCAGCCCCTGTGTTTTTGCCCATTCCTCTTTCCTCATAAAGATAAGTCTTCAAGTAACAGTATTGTGTTTTTGGCAACTCACACTCTACGAGATAGAAAAGACTCCTATCTAGTTTATAAACACAAACATAGTTCCTGACACAATTTGGACTCTGCCTTTGTATGCCTTCCAAAGAATTCAGTTTTTTTTTAGACATTACCTCATTAATCTCAAGATAAACCATAGTACATAGATGATAAGAAATTAAAATTTATTTGAAACTATATGGGAAGAACTTCCTGAAGTAGGCCATGAACAAAATTTAGATTAAATAAAATAAATGCACCTATAGTTAAAGTCTTATTTTTATCATAAGTTCTTAAAAGTACATATTCATGGAAATACATAGAATGACTCATTGAAATATAAATTCAGAAAACACAAGTAAAAGATCCAAAATGTTGTGCCTGATTGAAATAGGCATAATATCATGTCATTAACAGAATTATCATCTTCATTATCATCACCACCATTATGTGAGAAACTTTAATCAGTGTTAGCACTGTGCTAAACACTTTAAATCATGTTTAATATTATTTAATTGTATTGCTTTATTCCAAGATTTCTGGATTGTGTTAAGATTATACATACACGTTTAGAGCTAAAAGACATTTTCAAGTTCCTGTAGTCTAATTCATTTTACAGATGAATGAAACAAGGTAAAGAAACAATCTCAAACTAGAACTCTGATAC
>SJYC01103496.1:0-24594 GCA_006408675.1 Madoqua kirkii
GGGACAGGGAAGCCTAGTGGGCTGCTGTCTCTGGGGTCACACAGAGTCAGATACTACTGAAGTGACTAGCAGCAGCAGCAGCACATAGATAGACTAAATCATTTACATGCTTAGTCTGAACATTTTCACTTGTAAAATAACAAGTAGGTTCTCCAATCACTTGGAAGCCCAGAGATTTTCTACTGAATAACTAAAACACATTTTAGGTGCCCCAAATCACAAAAAGCCTCTAAGAAAAAAGACATGAATACAAGAGTGGAATTGTGAGCACGTGTTCACAAAGTGAGTGCAGGTGATTCTGATTGGTGAGAATTAAAAAGCTTGATCATTTCAGTACTGCAAGTCATGATGTTCTTAGTGCTCAGTGATTTATCTAAATCAAGGAGGGGTGGGGGGGAAATGGAGTAAAGAACTCTTTTCAAAGAAGTTTTCCTGCACATCAGGAGCAGCCCCACAGGTTACATGTAAATTCCCATAGTAGTTCTTCCTGAGGGATTACACATGCTGCCTCATGAACTTAATTATATTTTAAAATAGCACACGAAGGAAACATAGTGGAGAGTTTTTGTACCTCTTAGAGTTGCAGCTTGCTTCTTTGGTCATCACAACTTGCCATAGAAGAGGGCACTCAGCAGATGTCTTCTAGAAAACCCCTTCCCTGCAGATCCAAGAGGCAGGAATATTCATCCATGCCCTAGTTCCAGCTCCCCACATACTAGTTCCCTGGCTGTGATTTCAGCCCCCAGGGATTCAGTTTAAAATCAACAGATTCTGATGTGACAATAAAATCATATCGTGATAGCAAAATAAATAAATAAAACCTCTTCTGTCAAGTTTTGTGAAGTTTAAAATCAACCCCTAAGATTGACACATTTACAACACTATATTTAAAACAGATAATTAACAAGAACCTACTGTGTAGCACAGGGAACTCTATGCAATATTCTATAATAACTTAAATGGGAAAATAAAAAAGACTAGCTACATGTATAACTGAAGCACTTTGTCACACATCTGAAACTGACACAACAAGCAAGAGAGTTCCAGAAAAACATCTATTTCTGCTTTATTGAATATGCCAAAGCTTTTGACTGTGTGGATCACAATGAACTGTGGAAAATTCTGAAAGAGATGGGAATATCAGACCACCTGACCTGCCTCTTGAGAAATCCGTATGCAGTTCAGGAAGCAACAGTTAGAACTGGACATGGAACAACAGACTGGTTCCAAATAGGAAAAGAAGTACATCAAGGCTGTACATTGTCATCCTGCTTATTTAACTTCTATGCAGAGTACATCATGAGAAACGCTGGACTGGAAGAAACACATGCTGGAATCAAAATTGCCGGGAGAAATATCAATAACCTCAGATATGCAGATGACACCACCATTATGGCAGAAAGTGAAGAGGAGCTAAAAAGCCTCTTGATGAAAGTGAAAGAGGAGAGTGAAAAAGTTGGCTTAAAGCTCAACATTCAGAAAACAAAGATCATGGCATCCAGTCCCATCACTTCATGGTAAATAGATGGGTAATCAGTGGAAGCAGTGTCAAACTTTATTTTTGGGGGCTCCGAAATCACTGCAGATGGTGATTGCAGCCATAAAATTAAAAGATGCTTACTCCTTGGAAGAAAAGTTATGACCAACCTAGATAGTATATTCAAAAGCAGAGACATTGCTTTGCTGACTAAGGTCCATCTAGTCAAGGCTATGGTTTTTCCTGTGGTCACGTATGGATGTGAGAGTTGGACTGTGAAGAAGGCTGAGCACCAAAGAATTGATGGTTTTGAACTGTGGTGATAGAGAAGACTCTTGAGAGTCCCTTGGACTGCAAGGAGATCCAACCAGTCCATTCTGAAGGAGATCAGCCCTGGGATTTCTTTGGAAAGAATGATGCTAACGCTGAAACTCCAGTAATTTGGCCACCTCATGAGAAGAGTTGACTCATTGGAAAAGACTCTGATGCTGGGAGGAATGAGGGACAGGAGGAGAAGGAGACGACCAAGGATGAGATGGCTGGATGGCATCACGGACTTTAAGAGATGGTAATGAACAGGGACGCCTGGCGTGCTGCGACTCATGGGGTCCCAAAGAGCCAGACACGACTGAGCGACTGAATTGAAATGAACTGATGCTCCAATATAAAGTAAAAATTAAGAAATAAAGCAATGAGAAAAAAATTTTAATGAAAAATAAATAAAATAAAAGTCTAGAGTAATAGTCTCCAGATGTTCAAGGTTCAGCAAGGCCCTTCACCATCCATGAGCTAATAGTTGTAAACACACATATATATATGAAAGAATAGTTGGAGTATAAGAAAAAAATATTTTCCTAAATACATTTAATATTTTTAATGTTTACCCTCTCCCCCAAAATGAATTAACTTTAGAAACTTGTCATCTGGTCATTTACATTTTAAACAGTAGAATGCCATAGATAGTAGAATTACTTGGAAGAAGTAGAAAGAACACATTAAATGAATAATTTGGCTGCTGTATATACTATATGTGCACACACACACATATATACAAGCATGGTCATAACAAAATAAATAACATTCATAATATTATATTCCTCATTCTATCTGTGGCTGATCACACAGTCAGAGATTATGACTACATTCTTCCACTATCCACTCCATGTTCCCTTTGCCCTCAGCAAACATCTCAGTTGGTTATGTTTCTTTACCTGTTGAGGTGATCCAAAACTTCCTTCCTGAAGGTCTGGGTCATTAGCCGTCCTGGCTGAATTGGGTAGTTGTTGCTTCCAACTAGCTCTGATTACAGGATGGGGTAGTACTAAGCAACCTCCAAGGAACTTGCTGTATATCAGACACACTCTTCCTTGCCGCCATTTTGAGGTAGCAGTCCAGTTTCCCCTTGATACTCAGGAGCAATTATCCCAGCAAGTACGTGCTTCCCCTCTTTGCCTGTTGAACAACAACTGCTAAGGTCACTCTTTAGTGAACTTTCACATGGGACAAAATAGCTTCACATTTTTTAGCTCATTCAAGGGGGTCTACTCACTTGATTAACCATAGACCTCCTTGTCACTGAGTTCCCACTTATATTTTGAGTCCCTTACAGTCAAGCCAAACCATTGGCAGCAGTTTAATAAGCAGTATAGACTTGCACTTATGGCCATTTTTCCTACCTCCCCCAAAAATGAGCAACAAAGCATACTGATCAAATTGCTGCCCACTGGGAAAATTTCACCTCACCACTGTCCAGAGATGTCTCAGAAGAGAACTGTAGTGCCAAACCTGTTCCCTTTCAGGTGGTGCCTGTGTGTTGTATATAGCCACCTGTAAGGCATGCCCAAAGTAGATAACTCCCCATTGGGCCCTATAACCGGCCTGGGATAGAGAAGACTGTAGCAAGAGTAGAGAACACGGCATTTGGGCCACTGTCTCATGTTATTTCTCGAGCCTTCAGCGTCTTCTCAAGTATAATCTTGTATATTCCTCTTCCATGTGATAATCCCGTGGTGCTGTGCACACCCAACTTTATGTTTAGTGTATCAGACAATACCCAGTTTGTGAAGGGAAGTTTAAGTCACATGGTAATTTGGTGGTCCATAGCTAAGTATTCAGTCTCAAGTAAGGGCCAGGAGCAAACCAAAAACCATTTCTCAAAAGGAGAGTAGTTATCCATCAAGGATGGCAAGGCTTTCCTCGAGGGTGTGAGCTGCGATGCATCTATAGCAGCTTGCCAAAGGCTCCAACAGCATCTTAGTGTGCCAATGACACTTCCAGAACCATTGGATCTATTGAGTCCTTTGCCTAAATGCATGGTATCCTGGACCTACTGTTGATCCTTTTCTCCTTCAGAGCCCACTCAAAGCTGGCAGCTTTTAGGGTCACTCAACAATTAAGCCAGAGCAGCACACCCAAATGAGGAATATGGTGCCTTCAAAATCCAAAGATGTCCACTTGTATTGTGCCTTGATTATTAGTTTACAAGGGGCTAAATGTAATAACTTATCCTTCATGTTAGAGGGAATATTTCAACCAATTTTATCCCCTAAACACCTCCTGAGGTGGAAGACCCTAGAAGTCTGTTGGATTAATCTCCCACCTTCTGACACATAAATGACCTCCCAATATGCTAGAGTAGTTGCTACTTCTGCTTACCAGGGCCAGTCGGCATAACAATGGATGATTATGTTGTCTTGTGAAAAGGAAAGGTGATTAAGGTCTCTGCAGATTAAACTATGACATAGGATAGAGAGTTGAATTACTCTTAAGATAGGACAGTGAAGGAATATTGCTGGCCTTGCCAGCTGATAAAAATTGCTCTGGTTGTCAAAACGTATTGAAAACAGCATTTTTCAGAGCAATAACTTCATTCCAGGTACTAGGAGTGTGTTAATTTGTTCCAGCAATGAACTCATATCTGAAATAGCAGCTACAATCAAGAGTCACCATCTAATTAAGGTTATGATAACCCACTGCCATTCTCCAAAATCAATCTGTTTTCTATACAGATCAAATAGAAATGGTGGGAATTGCTTCCCTTGGATATTTCAAGTCCTTGATGGTAGCACTAATATTTTTGATGCCCACACAAATGCAGTATTGCTTTTAGTTTAATGCTTTTTTTTTTCCCTAGTCCAGGCAGTTCTATTGGTGTCCACTTGACCTTTTCTATCATAAAAGCCCTTATTTCAAAGGTCAGGAAATCAATACAGGGTACTCTGTAAGATGCTAAATGTGTATGTTCCAGTGATCTACTCCAAAACTTGGGAAATAAACATAGAATAGGTTTAGAGGCCTACTGTAACCACTGTGGAACTGATCTGAGCAGGAACCTCTGATCACTCAATCTTTATGAGTCCCTGCTCTGACTAGTAGATCACAGACATTTTGGATCTCAAGGAATCAGTGTCACTTCAGAGGCAATGTCCAGTAATCCCTGAAAGTTCTGATCATTCTCCTTCCCTCTGTACTGTCAGCCTTCCAAAGGTCTTAGGCCCCTCTAGTAAAAGCTGATAGAAAGATTACAATTTTTGGCAGTGAAACAAGTTCCTTCCTCAAGGAAAACCAGCCCTCCCTTCATTAGAGGGGTTCTGAGTCTGTAAACTGTCTCATGTCTAGGAATGAATTGAGGGACTGACTCCAGTTTTATTATTTAAATTAGACTTCTGTTCACTTGGCTTAGAACTCTTCTGCTTATACATGTAAGAATTAAGTGGCCCGTACATCTTCTTCACTTCTAGGGGCTGCCTGATCAGTTCACCAATGCCATAGGCCTCTGTAAGTCAGGCTAATCTGACTACTGCTTTGTTTCTGCTGTCCATTGTAGTGCCCACTTCCACTTTTCTTTCATGATTAAATGCTGCCTCTTGGTCCCTGTCACCCTGGGATCCAATTTTTTTGCATCACACTTAGGTTTCCCAATTCAGTGACAAGAATTCTCACTGTAATTTCTGAGTTACATAGAAGAACAAAAGGAGCACTTCATGGATTCTGAGGCTTCTCCCACAAATGTATTTCTCACAGTCATGGTGAAAGGTAAGTTGTCTAAACTCTACCAGGGAAAATAAGAATAACTTGCAGGAAAAATGCTCTCTAACATTCTAGATCTTAACACTTTGGATACCTCTCTCTGCAGTATACCATGGCAGTTCTGACATTGGAATTTCACTTAATATAGGTTAGTTTTGGTCCACGATTCAGCTCCCTAAACAAACTGTTAGGACTTTGTATAACTTCTCAAGCTGCAACATTAAATCTAGAATCTCTACTAGATAGGTGCATATCAATAAATTTGGCCTAATTCAACTTTTGGAGAAGGAAATGGCAACCCACTCTGGTATTCATGCCTGGGAAATCACATGGACAGAGGGGCCTGGTGGGCTACGTTCCATGGGGTTCCAAAGAATTAGACACAACTTAGCAATTAAATCAGAGAAGGAAATGCAACCCACCCCAGTATTCTTGCCTGGAGAATCCCGTGGACAGAGGAGCCTGGTGGGCTGCTAGTTTTATTATTTAAATTAGACTTCTGTTCACTTGGCTTAGAACTCTTCTGCTTATACATGTAAGAATTAAGTGGCCCGTACATCTTCTTCACTTCTAGGGGCTGCCTGATCAGTTCACCAATGCCATAGGCCTCTGTAAGTCAGGCTAATCTGACTACTGCTTTGTTTCTGCTGTCCATTGTAGTGCCCACTTCCACTTTTCTTTCATGATTAAATGCTGCCTCTTGGTCCCTGTCACCCTGGGATCCAATTTTTTTGCATCACACTTAGGTTTCCCAATTCAGTGACAAGAATTCTCACTGTAATTTCTGAGTTACATAGAAGAACAAAAGGAGCACTTCATGGATTCTGAGGCTTCTCCCACAAATGTATTTCTCACAGTCATGGTGAAAGGTAAGTTGTCTAAACTCTACCAGGGAAAATAAGAATAACTTGCAGGAAAAATGCTCTCTAACATTCTAGATCTTAACACTTTGGATACCTCTCTCTGCAGTATACCATGGCAGTTCTGACATTGGAATTTCACTTAATATAGGTTAGTTTTGGTCCACGATTCAGCTCCCTAAACAAACTGTTAGGACTTTGTATAACTTCTCAAGCTGCAACATTAAATCTAGAATCTCTACTAGATAGGTGCATATCAATAAATTTGGCCTAATTCAACTTTTGGAGAAGGAAATGGCAACCCACTCTGGTATTCATGCCTGGGAAATCACATGGACAGAGGGGCCTGGTGGGCTACGTTCCATGGGGTTCCAAAGAATTAGACACAACTTAGCAGTTAAATCAGAGAAGGAAATGCAACCCACCCCAGTATTCTTGCCTGGAGAATCCCGTGGACAGAGGAGCCTGGTGGGCTGCTGTTCATAGGGTTGCTCAGAGTCAGACACAACTGAAATGACTTAGCAGCAGCAATTCAACTTTATATTCCTTCCACTGTCATCTCACATTCTTAATATCCATTCCCAAACATATTCCTTGTATTTCTGTTTGTATAAATTGGAAAACTCATGTAACCTTTCACTCTTCTCTTTCACCTTCATCAAGAGGCCCTTTACTTCCTGCATGATGTACTCTGCATAGAAGTTAAATAAGCAGGGTGACAATATATAGCCTCCTTTCCCAATTTTGACCCAGCCCATTGTTTCATGTCTGCTTTCTAATTGTTGCTTCTTGACCTGCATAGAGATTTCTCAGGAGACAGGTAAGGTGTCTGGTACTCCCATATTCACAGTTTGTTGTGATCCGCATACTAAAGGCTTTAGCTTAGTCAATGAAGCAGAAGTAGATATTTTTCTGGAATTGTCTTGCTTTCTCCATGATCCAAGTCCTCTGTCTTTTTGAAACTCAGCTTGTACATTTCAAAGTTCTCAGTTCGTGTACTACTGAGGCTTATCTTGAAGGATTTTGAGCATAATCTCGCTCACCTGTGAAATGAGTGCAGTCGTATGGCAGTTTGAACATCAATGCCCTCTCTTTAATATCAAGTACTCTGTGAGATTGGGAGTTCAATTTGTTTTGTATTTTAGCCACTCACTTGATGAGACTCTGGACTTGGTTTTCAGCAATTGCAGTGCTGTGGCCATGGAAGATAAGAGTTTCTTGCAGAATACACACAGCAACTTTTAAATCATTAATGTGGACCTTGAAATGGGAATCTGAAACTCTGAGCTCATTCTTTCCTTTTTCCAGTGCAGCTAGGAGCAACTAACCAATCTCCTGCTACTTCTTAGTTTCACTTAAATGCTGTAAACTATAATAGACAATCCCCCATAACTTTACCTTTTGTGGGTAATATTTTCATCTCTATTGCCACATAATGGCAAGGACTTCCAGCTCCCACTTAATGCTAGGAATGTGTCTTTACATCTAAATCTAATTAATTAGAGAACCACTTTCAGAAAACTCATTTTTAAGATTTTGTTCCTCAGAAACCACTCTCAGTACCAAAATCTTTATTAGTTAAGAGTTCTAGAGAGAAGAAACAGATCCTGGTAGGAGATATATCTATATAGTTTTTGCTGCATCATCTAATAAAGATCATAGCTCCTCCTTTTTTATTGTATATTAGAGGAAAAAACAAAGTAGGTTAAGGGCAAGAGCTCCAAAAAGAGTTTGAAAGTTTCCATGCCAGCAAGCAAATTCTTTCAGAGATAATCTTATTGAATAAGAATTTGGTAATTGATTAAGAATTCTACCATATTATTAATTATCAATGACCAACAGCAAACACAGAGAATGTAATTAAAATTTCTGTTTGTTTTGTCAATGTTTTTTTAAGTGCCAGGCAGGGTTTGATGAGTAGCCATGAACAGTCAAGATAATTAATATATCTCCATAGACTAGAGAAACTGGTAGAATAAAGTGAAATACTTTTCTGCAAAGGAAAAAAAAATATCTATAAGAAGGTAAGCAGCAATGATAAAACTTGATTTTACTGATAATTAATTATCATTTTAAAGTTTTTATTGTATTCTTGGCACCATGCTAAGAACCAAATATTAAGATAGTCTTATTTCATCCCCAAAGCAAATTCAGTGCTGTTTTTTGAAGGACATTCAGTTTGCTCAATTCAAAGGCTGAGTTTATTCCTTCATAAAAGTACTACATTATAATGAAAGCGTGCATTTAAACTCTGTCTTGCTAGCTACATTTTTTAAATATCATAACTTCTGTTGTAAAACAGACAGCATACACAATTATTTGGATACAGTTGTATATTTAACTATTTAAACTGTTAAAACTTTAACAGTCTTTTAGCCAATTTATCTAATTCTGCTGCTAAGTCACATCAGTCATGTCCAACTCTGCGCGACCCCACAGATGGCAGCCCACCAGGCTGTGCCGTCCCTGGGATTCTCCAGGCAAGAATACTGGAGTGGGTTGCCATTTCCTTTTCCAGTGCATGAAAGTGAAAAGTGAAAGTGAAGTCACTCAGTAAGTTTTCAACTCTTTGTGACCCCATGGACTACAGCCCACCAGGCTTCTCTGTCCATGGGACTTGCCAGGCAAGCGTACTGGAATGGGTTGCCTCAATCTATCTAACCTGTATTCTTTTCTTTACATTTATATGTATGCCTGGTTTCATGAGTTTGCAATCTGTGCAGTCACATAGGGCCCTATGATTAAAGTCATCGCTCATTTGGTTTATGCTCACCAGTTGCTATCTTGAAATTCTTATTAATGCTTGAACAAGATCCTTGAATTTTCGTTTTTCACTAGGTACCACAAATGATGTATGTCCTACTTGTCTCCATATGAAATTACCTTATTTTCTCTACTACATGCTTATATTTACTCTACTATATGCCTTCCCTTTTAGAATGTAATCTTTACGTGTGTTAGTTGCTCACTTGTGTCTGACTCCTTACAACCCCATGAATAATAGCCTACCAGGCTCCTCTGTCCATGGAATACTCCAGACAAGAATGCTGAAGTGTCTAGCCACTCTCTTCTCCAAAGGATCTTCCCAACTCAGGGACTGAACCCCAGTCCCATGCATGCTAGCAGATTCTTTACCATCTGAGCCACCAGGTCCACGGCTGTAATTACAGAAGGCCCTGTAATCTTTGTAATAATGAAATTTTGTCTATCTTGCATACCAAAGTAAATAATAAGTGCTCACAAAATGTTTCATGAGTTTTATACCTGGCTAACTTATTCTTATCTGAAAAAAGCCATATCTTTGAAAATAAGCCGCCCAACCCCAGGAATCAATTTTCATCTAACATTACTCATATTTAAGGAGTACCAAGGATGACACAAACATTCTAAGTCTGACCTTGCATTTTCAAACTTATTAAATAATGGTAAATGTCACACTGTGTCTTGAGAGGAGAATGCCAAATTTTCTCATTCAAATCATCATTTAAGCTACAATTTCTTGGTGATAGAATTCCATCTGGAATTTCACAAGCAAGTGGTTACTATTCTGTTGACCTTTTCCCATCCTCTTTTAGCTCCATCTGGTTACTTTGATCCCTACTTTAACAGGTAAGAATAGGAAGGAGAAAAAGAAAAATGGAGAACTTAAATAACATGAAATAAATCATATCTGTTAAGTTATTGCCCTTAAAATTAAATTCTGGCTCTGATATGCTACCACAACCACAAGCATGAGTTTGCATTGTATATTAAATATGTTCAGACTCTTCATCATGAAAAATTGGCTTTATATACTAATTTTAAGTTTTAAAAGTTAAAGTAATTCTCAGCGATATAACTTCTTTTGGGCAGCTGTTCTTTATGATGTGTATAGTTGTGGATCTGTGAGTTTATCCTTCTGCAAATTAATGAGCTTCTTAGATGTGTAGGTTGTTTTCACTATTTTTTAAAGCATATTTTTATGCCTTTTTCTTTCTCTCATCTTCTTCTTAGATTCCCATGAATGCGGTATATTTCATGATATCACACAGAACTCTGAGGCTCTCATTTTTCCCTCACTCTTTTCTTCTTTCTATTTCTCTAAATGGATAGTCTCAATTGACTTATTTTCAGGCTCATTGATTCTTTTGCTTGCTGAAATCTGATGTTGAGTTCCTCTAGTGAGTTCTTTATTTCAGTCACTGCACTTTTCAACTTCAGAATTTCTCTTTGATTCTTTCTATAATTTATACATTTTATTGATATTCTATATTTAATGATAAATCATTCTCTTACTTTCATTTAGTTCTTTAGACATGGATTTTTTTTTAAGTTCTTAAGCATACTTAAATAGTTGATTTTAAAAGTCTATGTCTAGTAAGTCCAGTATAGAGGCTTCACCAGGGACAGTTTCTAATTGCTTTATTCCTTGTGTATGGACAATGCTTTCTTGTTTCTTGATGTGTCTCATAATTTTTTGTTCAAAACGTAATGTTTTAAATAATATAATGTGGTAATTTTGGAGATCACATTCTCCCCTTCCCCATAGTTTGTTGTTGTTTATTTAGTGACTTTTCAAAACCAATTGTGTAGTTTGTACTCTTTTTTTACATATAGCCACTGAAAATGTTTTTATTCTGGTTCCATTCATTCCTTAAAATTTCTGTCCTTTTCAAACTCATGGTAAGCAGTTTCATGATATTCCACTCAATGTCGTACATGGATACTTACTGTTGAGAGTCATTCTAAAGATTGAGAAAATAGCTCTAATGTCCAGAAAAGCTGCTATTTCCATTGTTTCTCAGTTGAGAAAGAGGCTGTCTTATTTCTCATGAGTCCATCATATTCCTCAGATATCGTATACAAAGTAGATGTGCACACAACTCCCCAAGCAAAACTGGAATTACATTCTGCAATATTGTTTATCAGTCTTGGACATGGGCAATGCATAATTCTGTGAGGGATACAGATACATTTCCTATACTCACACAGGCAAAACATGCCCCCTCCTACCATCTGTTACCAGAGTGCTACATTTGTTACAATTGATAAAATTACTCCAATATGTTATTATCAGCTCAGCTCAGTTCACTTCAGTTCATTTACTCAGTCGTGTCAGACTCTTTGTGACCCCACAAATTGCAGCACACCAGGCCTCCCTGTCCATCACCAACTCTTGGAATTCACTCAGACTCACGTCTATCGAGTTGGTGATGCCATCCAGCCATCTCATTCTCTGTTGTCCCCTTCTCCTCCTGCCCCCAATGCCTCCCAGCATCAGAGTCTTTTCCAATGAGTTAACTCTTCACATGAAGTGGCCAAAGTACTGGAGTTTCAGCTTTAGCATCATTCCTTCCTAAGAACATCCAGGATTGATCTCCTTTAGAATGGACTGGTTGGATCTCCTTGCAGTCCAAGGGACTCTCAAGAGTCTTCTCCAACACCACAGTTCAAAAGCCTCAATTCTTCAGTGCTCAGCTTTATACACAGTCCAACTCTGACATCCATACATGACCACTGGAAAAACCATAACCTTGACTAGATGGATTTTTGTTGGCAAAGTAATTTCTTCTTTTTAATATGCTATCTAGGTTGGTCATAGCTTTCCTTCCAAGGACTAAGTAAGCATCTTTTAATTTCATGGCTGCAATCACCATCTGCAGTGAGTTTGGAGCCCAAACAAATAAAGTCTGACAGTGTTTCCACCGTTTCCCCATCTATTTCTCATGAAGTGATGGGGCCAGATGCCATGATCTTCGTTTTCTCAATGTTTAGCTTTAAGCCAACTTTTTCACTCTCCTCTTTCACTTTCATCAAGAGGCTTTTTAGTTCTTCTTCACTTTCTGCCATAAAGATGGTGTCATCTACATATCTGAGGTTATTGATAGTTCTTCTGGCAATCTTGATTCCAGCTTGTGCTTCTTCCAGCCCAGTGTTTCTCATCATGTACTCTACACAGAAGTTAAATAAGCAGGGTGACACTATACAGCCTTGACGTACTCATTTTCCTATTTGGAACTAGTCTGTTGTTTCATGTCCAGTTCTAACTGTTGCTTCCTGACCTGCATATAGATTTCTCAGGAGGCAGGTCAGGGTGGTCTGGTATCCCCATCTCTTGAAGAATTGTCCACAGTTTATTGTGATCCACACAGTCAAAGGCTTTGGCATAGTCAATAAAGCAGAAATAGATGTTTTCCTGGAACTCTTTTGCTTTTTCCATGATCCAGCAGATGTTGGCAATTTGATCTTGGGTTCCTCTGCCTTTTCTAAAACCAGCTTGAACATCTGGAAGTTCATGGTTCACATATTCCTGAAGCCTGGCTTGGAGAATTTTGAGCATTATTTTACTAGTGTGTGAGATGAGTACAATTGTGCAGTAGTTTGAGCATTCTTTACCTTTCTTTGGGATTGGAATGAAAACTGACCTTTTTCAGTCCTGTGGCCCCTGCTGAGTTTTCCAAATTTGCTGGCATATTGAGTGCAGCATTTTCACAGCATCATCTTTCAGGATTTGAAACAGCTCATCTGGAATTCCATCACCTCCACTAGCTTTGTTCATAGTGATGCTTTCTAAGGCCCACTTGACTTCACATTCCAGTATGTCTGATCGTGATTATCTTGGTCATGAAGATCTTTTTTGTACAGTTCCTCCGTGTATTCTTGCCATCTCTTCTTAATATCGTCTGATTCTGTTAGGTCCATACCATTTCTGTCCTTTATCGAGCCCATCTTTGCATGGAATGTTCCCTTGGTATCTCTGATTTTCTTGAAGAGAACTCTAGTCTTTCCCATTCTCTTGTTTTCTTCTATTTCTCAAACAGGTCCATTGTTTACATTAGGGTTCACTGTTGGTGTTCTATATTGTATGGGTTTAATGTGTATAATGTCGACTATCCACTACTCTAGTATCCACTATTGTAGTATTACAGAACAGTTTCACTGCCTTAAAAAGTCCTTTATTCTCTGCTGATTCATTCCTTTCATACACTAACCACTGGCTATTACTGATCTTTTTAGTTCTCCATAGGTTTCCCTTATCTAAAATCCTATACAGTTGGAATCTTATAGTGTTTATACTTTTCAGATTGGCATCTGTCATTTAGTAATATGCATTTAAGATTCTTCTATTTCTTCTTATGGCTTGATAAGCCATTTCTTTTCAGTACTATGTAATACCTCATTAACTTGGCAATTATGAATAAAGTTGCTATAAATATCCATAATTCATTATGTGTTGACATTTTTCAATTTATATAAGTAAACATCAAAGAATATGATTTCTAGATCATATGGTAAGACTTAGTTTTGGAAGAAGTTGCCAAACTATCTTCCGAAAAAGGTGAAAGTGTTAATCACTCAGTCATGTCCAACTCTTTGTGAGCTTGTGGACTGTAGCCTGCCAGGCTTCACATGGAATTCTTCAGGCAAGAATACTGGATTGGGTTGCTATTTCCTCCTCGAGGAGATCTTCCCAACCAAGGATTGAACTCAGGTCTCCTGCACTGCAGGGAAATTCTTTACTATCTGAGTCATCAGGGAAGCCTTATCTTCCAAAGTGATGATAATATTTTGTATTCCCATCAAAAGTGAATGAGAGTACTTGTTATTCCATATTCTCACCAGCATTTGGTGTTGACAGCATTCTAAATTTGACCTCTTTAGTAACTATGTAGTGGTATCTCATTGTTTTAATTTTCAATTATCAGGTGATATCTTTTTGTATACTTTCCTGACATCTATATGCATTCTTTGATGATGTGTGTCTTTGGGCTCTTTGCCAGTTTTTCAGTCAGGTTTTATATTTCCTTACTGTTGAACCTTATGGGTTTTTCTTATATTTTGGAAAATTCATTCTCAAATATGTCTTCTGCAAATCTTTCATATGATTTTTATTTCTCTTCTTTTTAGTATATTGTTATATCTTTTTAAAACCATTTTTGTTGTTTGCCCTAGAGTTTGCAATACAACTTCACAACAAATCCAAGTCTACTTTCAAATAGTACTATATTATAGTATATGAGTATATGAACTTTAAATTCCTTGCAAGAATAAAACATTCACAATTACTCTCTACTATCCTTTGCATCATATTGCAATTCATCTCACTTCTACATAAGTAAATATAAGCATATAATGTAGTTTAAAATACACAGACAGAGGAAGGGAGGAAATAGACTATATCATTGCAGTTGTTATTTGAAGCAAATTGTTATCAGTTAAAAATGAGAAAAATAAAAATGTTATTTTACCTTTATATCTCTAATGCTCTTACTTTATGTAGATTCAAGTTTCTAACCTATAATATTTCCTTCCCTCTCAAGAACTTCTTTGAACATTTCTTGCAAGTTAGGTTTAGTGGCGAGAAATTCTTTCACTTTTTGTGCAAGAAAGTCTTTACTTTCCCATCACTTTGGGAGGATAATTTTACAATTTCAAAATTCTATGTTGGTGCATTTTTTTTTTCTCTCAAGACTTTAAAATTTTTACTTCTCTTTTGCTTGCAGAGTTTTGAGGAGAAGTTGAATGCAGTTCTTTGTTCCTCTACAGGTAAGGTGTGTATTCTTCTGGCTTCTCTCAAAATTTTGTCTTTATCTTTCATTTTTTGATATTTGAATATGGCATGTCTAGATATAGTTTTTACTGAAATTTATCGTGCTTCATATTCCCTCAGCTTCCTGGATCTGTGGTCTAGTGCCTGACATTAATATGGGAATATCTCAATTATTATTGCTTCAAGTATTATTTGTGGGTTTTTCTCCCCTCTCTTCCCCTTCGGTATTTTCTATATGCATATTTTATGTCTTGTAGTTGTTCTTGTATATTCTGTTTCTTTCTCTTTTTTTCCTTTGCTTTTCAATTTTATGAGTTTCTGTTGTCATCTTCAAGCTCAGAGATTCTTTCCTTGCTCTTTCTAGTCTACTAATGAGCACATTAAAGGTAGTCTTCATTTCCATTACAATATTCTTGAACTCTAACATTTCTTTTTTATTCTTTCTTAGAATTTCTCTCTGCTTATATTATCCATCTAGATCCTTCATGTTGTCTACTTTATACATTAAATCCCTTTGCATATTAATAATACAGTAATAATAGGAACTTTCAAGCTGTGAACTTTGAAAGATGTGAACATACGTTTCATCAGCATCAGGCTTGAGTGAAATTATAGCTTTCCCTCCATCTCCTACTGCTGGTGATCCTTCAGCTCTACCCTCCCCCATCGCATCTCCCTCCGCTAATCAGTAACTCTTATTTTCTGTTCACTTCATGTGAACCCTTGCTGCCAGCTGTTGTACTGTACAACTATAATTTTCAAGGTGCTATAAGATTTAAGATATTTTATTTTATTTTTGTGTTTGCTTTTTTTGTATTATTTGTGTGAAAAGTATTATAAAAGTATTGTAGTACAGTACTTATATAGCTGATTACTTGGGTACCTAGGACAAGTTGGTTGGCCTTATAAACAAATTGGACTTACGAATGTGCTCTACAACTGCAACTCATTCATGTGTAGGGGACTTATTATAGTTTTTTAAACCCCTGTTCTGATAATTCCAATATTTCTGCCTTATGTAAGTCCAATATTCCTTCCTTATCTCTTCAGATTATATTTCTTGCTTTTTAGTATACCTTGCAATTTTTTGTTGAAAGGCAGACGTGGTGTACTATAGATGTAAACAAACTTAGAGATTGTCATACAGAATGAAATAAATCAGAAAGAGAAAAACAAATATTGTATATTAATGAATATATTGGAAACTGGAAAAATAGTATAGATGAATCTATTTGCAAAGTAAAATTAGAGACACAAACATATAGACATGGGGAGCGTGGGATCAACTGGGAGATTGGGACTGATATAAGTACACTACTATGTATAAAATAGATAGCTAATGAGAACCTACTGAATAGCACAGGAGGGAAAAAAGGTACCAAAAAAATACGCTAAATGGGTCTTTAGTAATGTAATAGTAAAGTGTATGGGAATAGGAAGTATTCTGTGGTCCTACCGGATCTCAGTCTTTTGGTGAAACTGTGCTCCTGGATTGTGAACTTTATTGCTGCTTCACAGTACCCTCTCCCCTTAGGCGGACACAGTGACTAGAGGGAGTTAGAGCTATGGATTGCCCTTCCCCAAGTTAGAAAGTTAGAGTCAGCTGGAGCTGGGCATTTCCCTTCCCTCAAATAAGTTAGGCTCTAATAAAACCCCAGAGTCCCCCTGGATAGTTTCAATAGAACAGATTTTCAGTTTCTAAATTTTCTTTTGTGTATTTGCTTTGACAATGAAGTGTTTCTTTTTCTACCCATGTTGCCATTCATATTCACTCTTTCCATTGTATAGAAGAAAAGTATGCCTCTCTTTCATTCTATATTTTACTGTAGCCATTGGAAGGCAAAGAATTCTCTGCATACCACAAGAATAAATAATGTAATTTATTAGTGTCAATCCAATATCTTTTATTTAAGGCACCATAGTGCTTCATGTCTTTTGCAATCTTACATATTTATGTTTAGGGTGGTAGTGTGTTACTAGAAACTGTATTATAGTTCATGTTGGAGTATTATAATTAAGGAACACTGTAGACTGGGCAACATGACCAATTTTTATTTTACAACCTTGGGTTATTGGTAAAGAATTAACAAAGCAAGAATATTCAAAGCAGAGAGAATATACAAGGAAAATATTAGACATAGTGCAATAGCAATTTGCTCCCCACTCTGAATTTACACCACTCTTGGAGATGAGGAAAAGTTTGGTGAAATGATTCAAAATTACTATCAAAGATATATTTAAATTTATTATTGTAATTTTTCACAACTTTCACATATAGGCTATGAAATAAATATATCTAAGTGAAAAATATAATGCAGCTGCTGCTGCTGCTAAGTCACTTCAGTTGTGTTCTACTCTGTGTGACCCCATAGATGGCAGCCCACCAGGCTCCCCCTTCGCTGGGATTCTCCAGGCAAGAACACTGGAGTGGGGTGCCATTGCCTTCTCCTAAGTAGTCATTTAATAACTTTTCATAACATTTTTAGTTTACATTCCAGAAATCTAATGACTATGTAATAAATCATTTTGTGAAACTATACTGTTTATAACTCTTTGCTGTCTAAAAAAAGTTCCAGAAGACTTAATATGTAGTTATTGATTATGATAGATCACAATGTACATTTTAACACATAAAAGAAGCCTTAAGAATTAAGGGACACTGTTTTTGTAAAACCACCTTTAAATTCCTATTTACTCTTTTATGTGAATAACGTTTCATATATATGTATATAAGTACATATGTGTGTGTGTGTGTGTGTGTGTGTGTGTGTGTGTGTGTGTGTGTATGTATATATATATTCAGTTCAGTTCAGTTCAGTCACTCAGTCTTGTCCATTGAGTCAGTGATGCCATCCAGCCATCTCATCCTCTGTCATCCCCTTCTCCTCCTGCCCCCAATCCCTCCCAGCATCATTCTTTTCCAGTGCATCAACTCTTCGCATGAGGTGGCCAAAGTAATGGAGTTTCAGCTTCAGCATCATTCCTTCCAAAGAAATCCCAGGGCTGATCTCCTTCAGAATGGACTGGTTGGATCTCCTTGCAGTCCAAGGGACTCTCAAGAGTCTTCTCCCAACACCACAGTTCAAAAGCATCAATTCTTCGGTGCTCTGCCTTCTTCACAGTCCAACTCTCACATCCATACATGACCACAGGAAAAGCCATAGCCTTGACTAGATGGACTTTTGTTGGCAAAGTAATGTCTCTGCTTTTGAATATACTATCTAGGTTGGTCATAACTTTTCTTCCAAGGAGTAAGTGTCTTCCAATTTCATGGCTGCAGTCACCATCTGCAGTGATTTTGGAGCTCCCAAAAATAAAGTCTGACACTGTTTCCACTGTTGCCCCATCTATTTCCCATGAAGTGATGGGACCAGATGCCATTATCTTCGTTTTCTGAATGTTGAGCTTTAAGCCAACTTTTTCACTCTCCTCTTTCACTTTCATCAAGAGGCTTTTTAATTCCTCTTCACTTTCTGCCATAAAGGTGGTGTCATCTGCATATCTGAGGTTATTGATATTTCTCCTAGCAATCTTGATTCCAGCTTGTGTTTCTTCCAGCCCAACGTTTCTCATGATGTACTACTCTGCATATAAGTTAAATAAGCAAGGTGACAATATACAGCCTTGACGAACTCCTTTTCCTATTTGGAATCAGTCTATATATATATATATATGTATATAACATTTATATGTGTGTATAGTGTATAATGTGTATATGTATATAACATGTATGTATATAATTTGGATAAATTTGATGTTAAGCTGTTGGGCTTCCCTGGTAGGGCAATGGTAAAGAATTCACCTGCATTGCAGAAGACACAGGTTTGATCCCCAGGTCAGGAAGATCCCCTGGAGAAGGAAATGGCAACATACTCTAGTATTCTTGCCTGGGAAAATCCCATGGACAGAGGAGCCTGGCATGCTACAGTCCATGGGGTTCAAAAAGTTGGATATAACTTACTAAGCAGCAACAAATAGCAATATTTAGTTACTGACTCGTACATAAGAACTAATTATTACAAAATACATTTCTAATGATAGTTTATTATATATTTTTGTTACCAAAAAATCTAAGCTATTTTTTGCTATTTTGAATAATTCTGCACTATTATTAATTATAACATAGCTCAATCAAAAGGAAAAAAGTAACAAATTTATAATCATTAGAACTTTTAAAACTTAAGATTAATTAATATACAAACTTTTCCTGCAGAGTAGTGTTAGGTGATCAAAAACAGTACTTAGAGATAATAATCTGTTTGAACATGGAACAGAGATGTGAATTCAAGAAGAGAAAGAACATTTCTCTCTGATTAAGGAAAAGCAGTTTGCGTATTGTTAAATAAATCAAGGGCAATGTGAACGTCCTAAGTGTTTGGAGGAGTGAAATAATTTAGAAGAGCAATATAACAGTTTGATTTTGAAAATCCTTAATAATTACAATGTGTTGAATACTATTACATTTCGAACAATATAAATTTAGAATGGAAATCTTTAGAAATCAATTTATAAATGTACAATTACATAATTGAAAAAAATCCTTTTGACAATACAGAAGCAAAGATTTTGGAAATCATCAGCATAAATTGCAAAGGAGAGTTCTCTAAGAATTCTTTATCTAAGGTAAATTTACTGAAGCTATACTAAACTTTTTCCTCCCTCAATTATTTGTCAATTTTTTCTGATTTCATTCAAAATCAGTAGTGGTTGCTTAGTAATAATCATCAGCTTTCTTCATTCTTGTCATTGGCTCATTGACTATGCAAGATGATCTGATTAGCATAATTTGTAATTTAGACTGACCTCCTGAGATTTTGAGTAGCCAGGTGCCAGATGTCACAGACTTGCCTAAGGAAAGTTGAGGCATCTGCATCTCGTTATTGAGCCCCCCTAGAGTACTAAAAAGTACTAAAAAAGCTTGTTTTCTATATTGGGCACATCTGTTGATGATAATTTTCAGAAGCAAAATGAATTTTTATTGATAAATTTTTATAATTTTGTATTAATAACAGTATCATTTTTATTACAACCAGTATTAATTCTGAGCTTAATACTTCAATATGTTATCTCATTCCATACTCATAGAAACATGAATTAGCTAATATATTTTAACATCAGTCCAATTTATAACAGGGGAAATGTCTCAGAGAGTAATGTGTACAATTTTATTTATCTGGAAAACAGTAGAGCGGGATTTGAATGCTAGAAGTTGCCTTATGGTTGTCTTACTATATTGTCTACTAGGGAAATCATACATAAAGTTAGACCTTGGACAACACATCCTAGATCACTTCTGGTGTTGACTCAGAGCAAACACTCTGTCTAGACAGCATTAAAATCTATATTTTCTTACGGTACTAAAATGGTACCTTGGAAATGGCTAAACAGATGTCACAATTATGATAGAAAATAAACACAAACTAAGCAACTTTTTCTTACCCTTGCCATGACAAAAGAAAATTTCGATTACTATACAAAGGAATAATGCTAACAAGACACGCCCTGGATGGAAACTATCTGTTAGAAAACTTACAGCACATATAAAATAAGTGCTGAAGCAGATCTTGCTGTTTGACATTGGAAACTAATGTTGAAAAATATCTACTGAAGTTCACAGATTTCTTTATTGAAAGCTGTAGATATAGGTTCCTAGATAAAGAGCTCACTTTGGTAGTGTTTTAGTCTCTTAACAAAAAAATACATCAGGAAGCCACTGTGTTGTTTTGATGTAGAATCATCTCCATATATCTTCAAGAGTTAGGAGGCTAGATCCTGTTAGGAATATGATACTAATAGAATGGGAGTGGTTAAAAGAATTGGGGAGTCTCATTTTCAAATACCTTTATTTACATGTTGAAAAACTAAGACATAGAGAGTTCTAGTGTTGTGTGATAAGTTCATACATATTTTCCATATAAGTCATTCTCACACGTATCTAAGTTTACTTTCTCTGTTAAACATTGTTTCCACTAGCCTATTTCTGATTGTGGGAGAGCAGAGTGCTTTATTTCCCTGGAAACTGTAAGTTAAAATGAGTTTCAAGTTGACTGCTTACCTAACACCTTTTGGTTCCTTTTTTTCTTAAAGAATTTTTTTTTTTTTAAATGTGGACCATTTTTAAAGTCTTGATTGAGTTTGTTACAGCATTGCTTCTGTTTTATGTTTTGGTTTTTTGGCCATTGGCCACAAGGTATGTGGGATCTTAGTCCCCTGACCAGGGATGGAACCCATACCAATGCATTGGAATGCAAGGTCTTAACCACCAGACCACCAGGGAAATCGCCTCTTGGCTCCATGTTTTTATATATGGGAGAGCAGTAAGCCAGATCAGGCCTACAGGCATCTCTACTTAACTCTTTGGGTTTGAAATTTTGTACACATCAGTCTTTAACAGCCTGTGACTTCCCCTAGGAAGCAGGCAGCATTGTGAACCAGGACAAATTGTAGACAAATCACTCCAGGGTCATGCAGGTGATGACTGTGAGAAAAGCAGACCAGGTAGAGAGAGAAAAGAATATGGGCAGCCAGAGACCACATGCCTCTGGAAGCAGCTACTGGGCTGTAGCCAGTTTTCAACAGGAAAGAGAGCCCCAGTATTGCCAGATAGTCCCATATCTCATTAAAAAAAAAATCCATATTTTGCTAGGAAGTCTCCCGATATTTAAATATTGGAAACAAATTTTTAATTTTGCTTAAACTCTGTAAGCCAAGTGAAATACATCTCTCAGATGGAACAGATGCATGTGTTAGATGGAATGTAGACCACAGGCCACCAGTATGAGTTGAGAGATTTAACCATGCCAGAATCCCAAGCCAAGAATCCTTTTCCACTGGTAAAATCTAAAGCTGGTATCCAATGTACATGATGACTGGAACCTACTTGGAACCCTGCCGTGTTTGATCCTAAAAGTGCCTTAGATTTCTGGTTAGTTCTCTGGTCTCTACGGGCTGGGTCAATTCTTGAACTCCAGATGTTCTGGCACACTTTTCTGCAAGAATTTTCTACTGAGACTAATGCTCATATATATGCATAACCTAAGGCACTTATTGAAAACATGCTCCAAATTAATCTCATTAACTAAAGCAAAAGCAGTCACGGATTTTTCTCCGAATACTCCTGCTCATTGAAAATTCAAGCTACCTTTTAGCACTGACCAGATTAGATTCCTTTGAAACTGGCATTCACTTGAATCAAGCCCCCATGTGTAAACCATATGTTAGGCCACATACTTGGGATTACAGATTGCCTGTATTGGGAGCAAATTGCTTAAATTGACCCAGATCCCCAGCAGCCATCGTATTTTGTACCTTCAATATCACAACAGTCACTGGCTTACATTCTAATTCAACTTACTGTGGAAATTTTAGAAATCGATTGAACAAATTTAAGTACTGTGCCCAGACCTCTTAAGCACCGAGAAAGTGTCAGCTTGCATGTTTTGATCTTACTTTATACACTTGGTACTTTATTCATTTATACTACTGCTTAATCTGGTAGTCCTGTGAGGTAGGCTTACTAGTTGGTAAGTAGGCTTCTTAGATTTACTTATCAGTTGTACAGAAGGTGGGAATATGTGAAAGCTATCAAACTACAAAACCAGGAGTCAAATCCTAATCTCCAGTACTCTATCATATTAATTTTTGTGACTAAGGAAATTATTTTCAACATAGAACTCTTAGAAAATTTAGAAGCAAACAAAATAAGAAAAAGACATATCTATAAGTTTACTAGCATAATATGGGCATCTTATTTTATTATTATATAACTCTCAATTTAAAAATATTATTCATTTTATAATATTGTAATATTACTATATGTCTTTTTCAACAATCTTGGAAACATATCTCATAATTTAGTAGTCTTTTAAATGTAATTTTAATATCTATATAGATTCAATGCAATCCCTATCAAGCTACCAGCAGTATTTTTCACAGAACTGGAACAAATAATCTCAAGATATGTATGGAAATACAAAAAACTTTGAATAGCCAAAGCAATCTTGAGAAAGAAGAATGGAACTGGAGGAATCAACTTGCCTGACTTCAGGCTCTACTACAAAGCCATAGTCATTAAGACAGTATGGTACTGGCACAAAGACAGAAATATAGATCAATGGAACAAAATAGAAAGCCCAGAGATAAATCCACACAACTATGGACATCTTATCTTCAACAAAGGAGGCAAGAATATACAATGGAGTAAAGACAATCTCTTTAACAAGTGTTACTGGGAAAACTGGTCAACCACTTGTAAAAGACTGAAACTAGATCACTTTCTAAAACCACATACAAAAATAAACTCAAAATGGATTAAAGATCTAAACTTAAGACCAGAAACTATAAAACTCCTAGAGGAGAATATAGGCAAAACACTCTTCAGCATAAATCACAGCAGGATTCTCTATGATCCACCTCCCAGTACTCAAAATGGATTAAAGATCTAAACATAAGACCAGAAACTATAAAACTCCTAGAGGAGAACATATGCAAAACACTCTCCGACATAAATCACAGCAGGATCCTCTATGATCCACCTCCCAGTATATTGGAAATAAAATCAAAAATAAACAAATGGGATCTAATTAAAATTAAAAACTTCTGCACAACAAAGGAAACTATACATAAGGTGAAAAGACAGACTTCTGAATGGGAGAAAACAATAGCAAATGAAGCAACTGACAAACAACTAATCTCAAAGATGTACAAGCAACTTATGCATCTCAAATCCAGAAAAATAAATGATCCAATCAAAAAATGGGCCAAAGAACAAAATAGACATTTCTCCAAAGAAGACATATGGATGGCTAACAAACACATGAAAGGATGCTGAACATCACTCATTATCAGACAAATGCAAACCTCATTGCAATTTTGATTTGCATTTCTCTAATGATGAGCAATGTTGAACATCTCTTCACGTGTTTGTTGGCCATTTGTATTTCTTCTTTGGAGAAATGTCTGTTTAGGTCTTCCACTCATTTTTTGATTGAGCTGTTTTTCTGAAATTGAACTGCATGAACTTTTTGTGTATTTTGGAAATTAATCTCATGTCAGTTGCTTCATTGTCAATTAATTTCTCCCATTCTGAGAGCTGATGTTTTTCATCTTGCTTATGATTTCCTTTGCTTTGCAAAAGCTTTTAAGTATAATTAGGTCCCATTTGTTTACTTTTGTATTTATTTCTATTACTTCAGGAGATTAAAAGGATTTTGGTGTGATTTATGTCAGAGAGTGTGTTGCCCATGTTTTCTTGTAAGAGTTTTATAGTGTCTGGCCTTACATTTAGTTCTTTAATCCATTTTGAGTTTATCTTTGTGTATAGTGTTAAGAAGTATTCTAATATCATTCTTTTACATTTAGCCTTCCAGTTTTCTCAGCATGACTTATTGAAGATACTGTCTTTTCTCCAATGTATCATATATTCTTGCCTCTTGTGTCAAAGATAAGATGCCCCTAGTTGTGTGAGTTTATCTCTGTGGTTTCTTATTCCACTAATGATTATTTCTATTTTTGTGACAGTATCATACTGTGTTGATTACCGTAGATTTGTAGTATGATCTGAAAACAGGAAGGTTGATTCCTCCAGTTCCACTTTTCTTTAAATTCCACACATAAATGGTAACATACAGTATATCTCCTTATCTGTCTGATTTATTTCACTAAGAATAATAGTCTTAGGTCCATCTATGTGTTATAAA
>SJYC01103497.1:0-22602 GCA_006408675.1 Madoqua kirkii
GACTTTTGGCCTCTGAGGGAGGGAGAGGGCGGGATGATTTGGGAGAATGGCATTGAAACATGTATAAGATCATGTAAGAAACGAAGCGCCAGTCTATGTTCGATACAGGATACAGGATGCTTGGGGCTGGTGCACAGGGATGATCCAGAGAAATGATATGGGGTGGGAGATGGAAGGGGGATTCAGGATTGGGAGCTCATATACACCTGTGGCGGATTCATGTCAATTAGTGGCAAAACCAATACAGTATTGTAAAATAATATAAAGTAAAATAAAATTAAAAGAAAAAAAGAAACACATTTAGCGTAATTTATTTATTCACTCCCTTATTGTTAGTCTTTTAAGTAACTGTGGTTGTATTCTCTTATAAAAAATGCAATAATTAGTAGATTTAATGTTAAAATTTTAAACCAATCAACCACAATGCAATGTCTAGGTCGAAGCAAAGGCACCATTTTAAGATTTCTGTTCCAGGAAATTTAAACCTATTTAATTTCTTAACAGTAACTTTGGAAAGTTCATTTTACTCGATTCTTCATTTTGCTAATATAGAATATATATTAATATATATATTATTAATGTAATATATATACTAATATATAATATATAGAGCTACCAATTTAATCATCCAAGACTTGTGCCTTATTATGTTGATTTGTTGTTATTGGGGTGAAATATTTTCCACATCATGATAACAACATCAAGGAATTGCAGAGCTTTTAAATGTGTGAACTATTAGATTGTGCGAGGTTAAATCCACACAGTGCTTTGTGGGGAGAATAAAGTAAAGATGGTTCCACTACTGTGAGATTTGGGGAAAGTTATTTAAACTCTCTGGGACTCAGTTTTCTCTTCTGTAAGATAAATAAGAAAATGATAGCATCTAACTCATTAGTTTGTTTTGAGGATTAATTGGTTAACACTGTAAAGGGCTTAGAACATGCCTTATATAATTATAAACACAATAAATATTCACTGGTATTCACTACTTATATTTATATCTGTCATCTGTGTTTCTTCTTAATACAAATATACATTTTATATTATGGTGTACTTTTCTTGTGAAGGATTTGTTTCTCACATTGATATTTAAGAGCCTTAAAAAGCTTTATGGATGTTTACCACTTATTCTATATAGCCTGCAGATATTTTCCCCCAACTTGTCATCTGGCTTCAATATAGTTTAAGTGTTTTTTTGTTACTGCCATATATTTCTTCCTTTTATACTAACTCATCTATAATCAGTCTTTAATTGATTATGTTTACATCTGCTTATAGGCTTTCATAGACTTTCCTATGCCAAAACAGATGGATATTTATCCTTTGTTAGTTGTTTAGCAAATTTGTTCTGTATATTTAAGTTTTTAGTCCATTCAAAAGTTTTTGTGTGTGTATAGCATGGTATTCATCCCTTTATTCAGGCATAAGTCCTGGATTCTTGAGCAGTAAACCTGATGGGGCTTACAGTCTAGTGGGAAAGCAAATGAGCATGTAATTAAGTAGAATATGATAAGCTCTAAGGCAGAGAAATGCAAGATGACATGGAGAGCCACTGGAAGCTGTGGAAGCCATTGAACACCAGCTTTGAAAGCTAAAGAGTCTTTCCATAGGAATTAGTGACTAAGATAAAACCTAAAGGGTAAGGAGAAAACAGAGTACACAGAAAGGTGCATGATGAAGAAGAACATGTAGCATTAAGAAAATTCAGCACGGCCCGAGCTTAGAGAAAGGGGGTGGGGGATGCGGAATAGAGAGAAGTGAGATTGGCAGTATTGGCAGGTACCAAGTGTTAGGGCATGTGTGCATGCTAAATTGCTTCAGTTGTGTTCAACTGTGCTACCATATGGGCTGTAGCCCACGAGGCGCCTCTGTCCAAAGGAATCTCCAGGTAAGAATATTGGAGTGGGTTGCCATGCCCTTCTCCAGAGGATCTTCCTGACCCAGGGATCAAACCTACATCTCTTATGTCTCCTGCATTGGTAGGTGGGTTCTTTTACCACCAGCACCACCTGGGAAGCCCCCCCAAGTAGTAGAGGACCTTGTAAATCAAAAATTTTTGAACCATATTCTAAAAGAATAAGGATTAACTCTGGTGTTTTAAGCATACTTATGCCATGTGGTTTATATTAAAAAAAAAAAAAAACTCATTTCAGCTTCAATGAAGAGAAAGGCTTATAAAGGGGAAAGAGGACTGCATTCATCAAAGGACACAATTGCTCTTATCTGCTAAAGTGGAGATCAGTGGTAACTTTACTAAGGGGATAAATTTCACAGCATGTTAACAGGAAATGGAGATAAAGAGTGTGAAAATAACAAATTCAGTGTGTGTCTACATGTGTGTGTGTGTGCACACACGCTCATACATGAGAGAGACAGAGACAACCAATACGACAGAACCTAATTACTGATGAGACAGATCTGATGAATAAGACTTTGGATATACAGAGTGCATAGTTAATAGTGTAAGGATCACACCGAAGCAAAAATGTTGAGACCAGAGTACCAGTGGAAGGAAGGATTGGACTCAGAATGGGAAAGAACATATTATTGTAACAAAGATGAGGGTGTTGGGGTGAATGTATATAAATGAATATATATTTATAAATTTGAAGGCATGAACTTTATTTAATGGTATCTAATTCGTCTCTGAAATAAAACTTGAGATTATCTCAGTTTATTTGGGTTACTGGGCTTCCCAGGTGGTGCAGTGGTAATGAATCCATGTGACAATGCAGGAGGCACAGGAGACGAGTGTTTGATCCCTGGGTCAGGGAAAATCCTCTGGAGGATGATTCCCTGGAGGAAATGGCAGTCCACTCCAGTATAGCCTGAAAAATTCCATGGGCAGAGGAGGCTGGTGGGCTGCAATCCATGAGGTGGAAGAGAGTTGGACAAGACTGACCGACAGCATGCATGCATTTGGGTTGCTAGCTGCTAAAGAGGACCAAAAGAGAAAGAAAGCTAAGTGTGAAAGGAAGGGTTATGAAGAAGAGTTAGGGTCTATTTCATTTTGAAGATGATAAATTTATAGTGTAATATAGGAACTGTGAACTTCCAGATGTTCAAGCTGGTTTTAGAAAAGGCAGAGGAACCAGAGATCAAATTGCCAACAACCCACTGGATCATAAAAAAAGCAAGAGACTTCCAGAAAAATATCTATTTCTGCTTTATTGACTATGCCAAAGCCTTTGTGTGGATCACAAGAAACAGTGGAAAATTCTGAAAGAGATGGGAATACCAGACCATCTGATCTGCCTCTTGAGAAACCTATATGCAGGTCAGGAAGCAACAGTTAGAACTGGACATGGAACAAATAGGTTCCAAATAGGAAAAGGAGTGCGTCAAGGCTGTATATTGTCACCCTGCTTATTTAACTTATATTCAGAGTACATGATGAGAAACACTGGGCTGGAAGAAGCACAAGCTGGAATCAAGATTGCCAGGAGAACTATCAATAACCTTAGATACACAGATGACACCCCTTTATGACAGAAAGTGAAGAGGAACTAAAGAGCCTCTTGATGAAAGTGAAAGAGGAGAGTGAAAAAGTTGGCTTAAAGCTCAATATTTAGAAAACTAAGATATGGCATCCAGTCCCATCTCTTCATGGCAAATATATGGGGAAACAATGGAAACAGTGGCTGATTTTATTTTGGGGGGCTCCAAGATCAGAGCAGATGGTGATTGCAGCCATGAAATTAAAAGATGCTTACTCCTTGATAGAAAATTATGACCAATCTAGACAAAATATTAAAAATCAGACATGTTACTTTGCCAACAAAGGTCTGTCTAGTTAAGGCTATGGTTTTTCCAGTGAAGTGAAGTCTCTCAGTCGTGTCCGACTCTTTGCAACCTCGTGGACTGTAGCCCGCCAGGCTCCTCTGTCCATGGGATTTTCCAGGCAAGAATACTGGAGTGGGTTACCATTTCCTTCTCCAGGGGATCTTCGTGACCGAGGGATCGAACCCGGGTCTCCCACATTGCAGGCAGACACTTTCTAGTAGTTACCTATGGATGTGAGAGTTGGACTATAAAGAAAGCTGAGCACCGAAGAATTGATGTTTTTGAACTGTAGTGTTGGAAAAGACTCTTGAGAGTCCCTTGGACTGCAACGAGATCCAGTCAGTCCATCCTAAAGGAGATCAGTCCTGGGTGTTCACTGGAAGGACTGGTGAAGCTGAAACTCCAATACTGTGGCCACCTGATACAAATAACTGACTCATTTGAAAAGACCTTGATGCTGAGAAAGATTGAGGGCAGGAGGAGAAGGGGACGACAGAGAATGAGATGATTGGATGGCGTCACCAACTCAATGGACACAGCTTTGGGTAAACTGGTGATAGATAGGGAGGCCTGGCCTGCTGCCGTTCATAGGGTCACAAAGAGTCGGACACAACTGCGCGACTGAACTGAACTGGTAGGAATTACGTTTGCTTTTCCAAAAACAACCAGTTGCCTACTAGCCTTTTATTGCATAATCCATCATTCAGTCTAATTTGAAATCCATGCTTTAGAGCATCCAACAGTGTTTAAGCCATTCTTCTTGCTAAACAACATGGTAAGTGGTTAAGAAGGTTTTTCATCTTACACAGGTGTTCAATCAGAGTTTACTGAATGATTGAATAAATAAAAGCATAAATGAATTAGTGATAGATTCCCTTGCAAACCAACAAGACGAAGTAGCATAAGGTTATATTTTTTCAAATATGTGTCAAATTATTATAATAAACTATGGGATACATGTGAAATTATATTTTCCTGAACTATCAGTTATACTTGACTTCTGATGTAGTCCAGCTGTCCACAGACCCTCCCTGTGTCAGGTTTGCTGGATAACTGCTTGTCATTTATACAAGTGGTGATGTGTGATTCATAAATCTGATATTTCCACATTTTTATATAACCTGTAGACTATATAACAAGTGGACTCTGATGGCACAGTGAAATATTGTGCCTAAAAACATGTCAGATTCAAATGGCATAACTTGGTAAAGGTGATTGCTGTAACTATTCAAATGTGATATTTTAGGGAATGTGCTGAGGTATGTAAAGTCTTAAGAACTTCTCAACTGAGTTGGTCCAAGGACCGGTAGGCCCTTACGTTGGACACACAGAAAATCACCACCACAGACCCAAGCTCTTCTTGAAAGAGTGTTTTTTTTTTTTCAACCAGCCAAGCTTGTCAGTCATCCTCAGCCATCTATCTGTTTGACCCTGTATCTTCATGGAAGGACCGTCACATGTTTTAAAATCACTGTTGTAGTCTGTTCAAGCTGCTATAATAAAGTAACACAGACAAAAATTTATTGCTCACAGATATGGAGGCTAGAAGTCTAAGATTAGAGCACCAACATGGTCCATGAAAGCATTTTGGGGGGATTCAGACTTCTAACTTCTTGCTGTGGCCTCACAAGGTAGAAGGGGCAGGGAGCTGTCTCAAGTCCATTTTACAGAGCACTAAACTTGTATCACCTCCAAAGGCCCCACTTCCTAATACCATCAAATTGGCCATTAGGACTTCATTGTGAGAATTGTGGTGGAGGGTGGAAGACACAAACATTAGACCATTAGCAGTCACCACAGCAATAAGCTATAATACCTAACAATTTGAAAAGCATTCTTAATATGATAGAGCAGAATTACAGTCTCATACTCAATAAATAGCTTTGGAATGTTTAGTGGTAAGAAACCTCTTTTTTAGAACATCAAATAAAATATATAATATAGGATAAATGCAAATACTTTGGTCTTCTATAGAAACTGAGATTCTTATTAAAATTCTATACTATCCTTAAGGTCGCTGTAAAATGATAGATAACTTTCGTACACATTTTCCCAAATTAATCCTTAACATTGAAAAGATTTGTCTGAGTGCTTTTAATGAGACCATCCCTACTTCCTTAGTCTCACTAGTTCAATATTGCAAGTAAAAAACTAGAATTACCAACCTTATAATATTCATAAAAATTATATTTGACAAATATCTGTCAAGCTAAAATTTTCTGAAGTTAAAGTTATGAAAAACTTTTAAAGGAAATGTAATTTTGTGATTATATAGTTAAACTCTGAAGTTGTGCATTTGGGGGTTCAAATCTTAGCTTCTTTATGTACTATGTACTATGTACTTGTAGTACTTGTAGTACTATGTACTAGCTGTTTGATTTTAGTTACTCATCTTCAGGTAAGCTTCAGATTCATCACTGGCAAAAGAAATAATAGTAAGTTCTCATAGTTTTGTTGTAAAAATCAAACAATATAATTCATGTAAAGCAACTAGCATTTCATATAAATATTAGCTTTAAATATTTTTATCAATTACCTCTTAGTATTAGAATTGCTAGGTTTGCTCTTAGAGTATAGTCACCTGGTTGAGTTGCTTAATTGATTAACTAATCTAAAAACCAATTCACTAAAAGTTAACCAATATTTAAATAAAGTTAAATTCTAACTATGCATATCTGTTTTTTAAATTTTCCATTAGCCTAACAAGTAAATATTAATTTTCCATTAGCCTAACAACTCCGGGGGTTGGTGATGGACAGGGAGGCCTGGGGTGCTGTAGTTCATGGGTTCTCAAAGAGTTGGACACAACTGAGGAACTGAACTGAACTGAACAACTAAACGTACCATATAAGTACCAAATCTCTTCATATTGAATTTCTTAAATTATAGTAGACTATAGGTGGGAAGCAAAGAAGAGCCCTTGAGTAAAAGACAGAAATAAGACTATTCATTGGGAAAATGTTTGAATTATAAACTAACTTCAAAAATTATTCTTGATGCTACTGACTCAAATTCATAGCTAAGGGGCTTCATTACATTGCATGCAGAAACAAAGATATTTAATGGAAATCTTTTTCATGACAAATCAAGGAGAAATGTTTTTATTATAGCTCTAAAGGTACTTCTCTATAAATACAGATTTAAATATATGACACATAAATACATTTGTACAATATCAAAGTTTAATTAACAGAAAGTTTTTCTTGTGTGAACTGCTCACAAATGACAAAGCTTTGGCAAATATAACAGATCATAGCAAGAAAATGCCAATTGGATATTTGCATTTCTCTCTCATAATCTTAAAGTCTAGAGAAATGATCGCTAACATCTTTTTACTTCAAAATACAAATGATAAATTTGCACTTACTTATATCTTTACTATAAGATGTAGTACATTTTTCCTTATCTCTTTTCATTTATCCATTATATATCCTTATAAGAGAAAAGGAAAAAAAATAAAGATAGGTTCATGTAAGTGTTCATTCCCTAGAATCATAAGGACTATTCAAAGAGTAAAATAAAACATATTTAAAGGTATAAGATAACATAAATAAAAATTGTGACCCATGGCATTAATACAGTTGAACCATGAGACGTTAAGGAAGTAGCTTAAATCAGCCTTCAATTGTCAGTTAAAAACTGAGAGGAATAAACCACATGATAAAAGTTCCTTTGAGCTCATTTCTGCTTAAATTAGTTTGGGTCTATTTTTCTTGGTTGCAACCAAACATTTTGAATGATTCAACCTCCCACCTACTTGCTTCCCCCTTCTGTTCAACACTCTGATTTTATTAACTTTCTTGTATTTATATCCTTTATTAAAGGGCTATTTCAAAATCATTGAGTAAGAGGTGAGAAATGCTTAAACACAATAAACCACAGTGGCTCTAGAAAACCTTCCTTATTTTTCTGAAGACATTCTGTCTCTTAGAAAGCTACCTTGCTTCAAATTCAATTTGTTCAGTTCAGTTTCCATATAGCATTATGTTTTCTATTCCATAGTTATCATAATCTGAGGCACGCCCCACATGCAGTCACTGCACATCATTACTCCTCACAGGTTATTTGCTTCAGATTTACTAAGAATAAGTTAGATTTTCACTTACAGAGCTCATACCTATATGGTACTAAAGCATCTCAATGTATTTGGCTAAATCTCATTTCATTCAGTTCCACAATTCTGAATTACTTTCACTTATAGACCTTGAGTTAATACATCTTTGGAACCAATCATGTATATGCAACTTATTCCACATCATCTTCCAGATCCTGCTTTAGGAATTTACTCATACACATAGGTCTTGTAAAACATAGTCAGCCTTATGCCATCCTAAAAACCACACAGTAAAGCTTTAAAACATTTTATTTTATTTTTTTTAATTGTGAAAAGATATGAAGGTTCAAACTTAAGTGAATTTATCTGAGCTCTATATATTTTCCAAGTTGGTTGACAGATTTCTATGTACTATACATGCTTATAGGCACTAATAATATATCATTGAGTAAGGTGAATTATATTTCTGCCTTGCTCTGCTGCTGCTGCTGCTAAGTCGCATCAGTCATGTCCAACTTTGTGCGATCCCATAGAAGGCAGCCCACCAGGCTCCACTGTCCCTGGGATTCTCCAGGCAAGAACACTGGAATGGGTTGCCATTTCCTTCTCCAATGCATGAAGGTGAAAAGTGAAAGTGAAGTCGCTCAGTCATGTCCAACTCAGCAATCCCATGGACTGTAGCCTACCAGTCCATGGAATTTCCCAGGCAAGAGTACTGGAGTGGGATGCCATTGCCTTCTCCAATTTCTGCCTTTCGGAAGTGACATATACGTATATGTAAATATATACATATATTTAGATATTTATAGGTATATATAATAAATGCAGCTAAATACATAATTGTTGATTGGAAAAGTGCTAAAGAGAGATGCAGAACAGCAGTAGAGTGAATGTGCACATGGTGTGGGGAAGCTGGATGTGACTTGGGGTAAGGCTTTCTTGATGAAGTGACATTAAAGCTAAGAATTCTGGGATGAAGGAGATGCAGAAATAAGGAGGATGTAGAAGAGTATCCCAGACAGATGGAGGTGCATAAGCAATGAAGAATAAATGTGTCCAAGGCAAATGAAGTGCAGAGACAGAGTAAGGGTATGATATAAGCAGAAAATAATCAAGGGCTATATTATATACTACAAAAACTTGTAAGGTCATGATAATAATATTCGTCGGTATTGCAGAACAATGGCAAAATATTGCTTACCATAAGAAACTCTAGAGGAGGCCCAAGTTAGGGGGGGAGATAATTCGCATTAGGACGTGTTAATTTTGAGGTATTTTCAAATTAAATAGAATGTTGAGTAGCAACTGTATGCATGGTTACAGGAATAAGAGGAGAGAACTGAATTAGATGAATAAATTTGAAAAACAATGTAGCAATCCTACTACAAACAAGGGCTTTAGTAGGTAGTGTGCTAAAGAGGGATCTGAAGAGAGAAGTCAAGGGGCAGTCTTGAAGGATGCAGCATTTAAAGCCCAATAGAGAAGGAAGAATCAACAAAGGAAGTTGATCAGCAATAGAGAGAAAAGCAGATGGAAACTATGTGGTACTGAAACCAAAGGAAGAGAATTTCCCACAAACAGCACTAACTTATAATGCACAAAATTTTTGAGATTATGAATAAGAAAAAGGGTAGAAAGGATAGGTTGGAGGTGGAAGAGGTTGGTGGAAGGACAAGTGAGTGGCTATGACTGCCATTCATGAGACTGGTAAGGAAGCCAAAATCAGCCCCTTGTGTGTTACCTTGAATTACATCTGAAAATCAATGAAGGGAAATTAAAAGGGGCTCAGACAAGAAAAACATTTGGAAAGCTGGAATTATAGCTAGGTAAGAGATATTATATAAAGGAGTGAGGGAGGAAAAGCATTAGAGGAGCATTTAAGACTTATCTGGTACCCGGGAAAATTTAAGAAGTGGAAGAAATAAGAGTGTTTGAAGAAGAATTGCATTTGAAAGAATTAGATGAATAAATTTGAAAAACAATGTAGCAATCCTACTACAAACAAGGGCTTTAGTAGGTAGTGTGCTAAAGAGGGATCTGAAGAGAGAAGTCAAGGGGCAGTCTTGAAGGATGCAGCATTTAAAGCCCAATAGAGAAGGAAGAATCAACAAAGGAAGTTGATCAGCAATAGAGAGAAAAGCAGATGGAAACTATGTGGTACTGAAACCAAAGGAAGAGAATTTCCCACAAACAGCACTAACTTATAATGCACAAAATTTTTGAGATTATGAATAAGAAAAAGGGTAGAAAGGATAGGTTGGAGGTGGAAGAGGTTGGTGGAAGGACAAGTGAGTGGCTATGACTGCCATTCATGAGACTGGTAAGGAAGCCAAAATCAGCCCCTTGTGTGTTACCTTGAATTACATCTGAAAATCAATGAAGGGAAATTAAAAGGGGCTCAGACAAGAAAAACATTTGGAAAGCTGGAATTATAGCTAGGTAAGAGATATTGTATAAAGGAGTGAGGGAGGAAAAGCATTAGAGGAGCATTTAAGACTTATCTGGTACCCGGGAAAATTTAAGAAGTGGAAGAAATAAGAGTGTTTGAAGAAGAATTGCATTTGAAAGAATATGATGAGCTCCACCCTACTGTCAACACCCATGTCACTCTCTATAGTCAAAGAAATTTTCTCTTTTTCTTTAAGTTTAATCCATTTTTTAAATTAGTGTTGGAAAAGTTCAAGTTATCACAAATTTGATGACATGAGAGAAAGATGGAAAGTCTCAGGACAAGAACTTGACCTCCAATTTGGCATTAGGCATTGGTTAACTTATTCACTACATATACAATAAAGACTTAGATACAGATATGATCTCTCCACAGATGTTCTCATATAAAGGAAACATTTAGATTCCTTGATAATGTGAACTGTCCTGAGAGGTAGAGCTGAATCTTCATCCACAAGTAATTTTAAGTTGCAAAATGACTTCTACATAAGAGAACTGACAAATGAATAGAGAGGACTTCTGCTGCTCTTGCAAAAAGTTTCCTGTATACTATCTTTTAGTTGAATTTGTTTCATGCTTGCTAATGAGACATGTCTTTGGCTAAGAATGGCTTTTGGCCCATCCAAGTAAAACTCACCTGCTGTGCTGTTGCAGACATGGATCAAGCCTTATCCTATTCTCTTCAGCAGAACATGACATGCAAGTAGTGAACTTGGCATGCAGAGTGGTGAAGCCAGCAGAAGGATTTTAAAAGGGTTTATCATGTGCTTGAGCAGCATAAGGGGTCTTACTTCCGAAGGATCCACATGACATGCCAAATTGCATATTTTCATCCCCCTGGTTATTAACATTTCGGTGTCTCTTTCTAACTTCCCAACTATCTTATGACATAGTAGATGTCAAAAGAAGTATGCATTTGCATTGGCCATATTTTGGAAACATAGTATGTGTAGCACAGATTGTGTGGTCTGAAAGATGTGACCAATCACTGTGCTGGGTTAGCCTGTCATCAAATTGGGCAGACATCAACATTTGTTATGAGCATGTTTCACAAACTGGCGTTTTATGTCATCTCTATACTGTTCCCTTTCACGCAGGGTTTTGCTTCTCATAAGTTTAGCACTGGCCTCAAAGCCATGCTGGCAGGCCCATGAGCGTCTACTATGCTGCAGAACTCGCTCGGAGGAAATGAATCACTTTGGAGGAATGAAGAATATTTCACTTTTTATCCAAGGAGGGAAACAAAGCTAGGAGCTTAGGAAATAGGAGGAAACGAGTTATACCCTTTATAATGAGATAAAGTCAGATTCTATTACTTTGGGACACCAAATCCATTCCTTTCAGATTCTAACAATTTCATGGAACCAGCATGAGAGTACTTCAGAGAAGCATTGGTTATAGAAATTATCCGTCTAATCTTGATCTCAGGCTGTATGGCCCAATTGAGGCATCTGCCAGGTAAATTTGTGTCCCAGGGCCAGAGCTAGAGTGAATTTCCTTCTGATAGAGCCAGGGTTGGGATAATCTCAGAGGTGACTCTGAACCTGATCCCTTATGAGTAATGCGTATTGATTTACATGTCAAAAATATGAGTCAAAATCACTTAACAAGCTAAAGTTTAGGAATCAATTAAAATTGGAACACTTACTCAGTTAAAACTGGAATGCAGCCAGTTAGGGTACACTTAGCTGAAGTACCTGAGGTTTATCTTTTGTCATTCAATTAATTCACAATCTTTATTAAGCACTTACTGTATGCCGGGCACTATTCTCAGCACTTGGGATAGTTCAGTGGAAAAACAAAAACAAAAGCAAAAAAAAAACAAAAACAAAAACAAAAAAAACAGGTAATGATCTAAGGTTTCTAAGAACCTAACTTCTAGGTTGAGGGTTAGGAGAAGATAATGTCCTGTGGACATAATAAGCATATTAAATAATTATAAGAAAGTCATCATTATGGAAAAATTTAAACTGTAACAGGGTAATGTGGGTTAGACTTTCGAGGAGGAAGACAGTTTGCAATTTTAAATAATGATCAGTGCAAACTTCATTGAGAATACAACATTTAAAATGATTTGAAGAAGTTAAGGGGATTAGCATGTGACTGTCTAAGGCAGTAATGTCCCAGGCAGAGGGAGCAGCCAATGTATGCCCTGTGGCAGAAGCATGCCTTAGCCATAGAGATTTGTGCTTTTGTGTTGAATTGGCCTCAAGGTTAAAGGATATGCACACATTACAAAGGCTTCCTGAGTCCTTTAATTTTTCAGTGGCTGCCAAGGCCCTTTCTTTAGTCACCTGTATTTTGACCATTAGCCCGGTAGAACTTTTGCAGTATCTGTCTCTGTATGGCTCAGATGCTGTAATTCCCAGTAGACACCTGGAAATTTGCTTTCACCCAACTGAAGATTCATCGAACTGAAGATCCACTTACCAAACACCATTTCTGGAAGTAGGGTGAATCCAGATGGACCCAGTATGTGTGGTAGACAGAATAATGGCCCCCAAACCTTCCTATATTTTATCTCTGCAATCTATGAATATGTTACCTTACAGGAGAAAAGGGACTTTGCTGATGTGACTAAAGTTCTTAAGTAAAAAGATTATCCTGGATATTCTTTGTGCTGTGCAAGTCGCATCAGTTGTGTCTGACTCTTTGTGACCCTATGGACTGTAAGCCCACAAGGCTCTTCTGTTCATGGGATTCTCCAGGCAAGAATACTGGAATGCATTGTCATGCCCTCCTCCAGGGGATCTTCCTGACCCAGGGATTGAACCTGTGTCTCTTACATCTCCTACATTGACAGATGGGTTCTTTATCACTAGCTCCACCTGGGAAGTGATATATATACAAGGGTCCTGATGAGAGTGTATTGATAGGTCAGAATCAGAAAGAAAAAGATTTAAAGTGCATGTTGCAGCTTTGAAGATGAGGGAAGGAGCCTAGAACCAAGGAATGGAGGCAGCTTCTAGAAGATGAAAAAGGCAACAAACTGGATTCTACCCTAATGCCTCCAGAGGTAAGCTTGATTTTCGAACTTTCAGCTTCTGTGGCTGCCAAAGAATAAATTTGCATTGTTTTAGGCTGAAAATTTTGTTCTAATTTGTTACAATAACAAGTTGCAAGAAGTCATCAAGAAGTCGTGACCTCTAGTTGCCCTGTGAGCTAGACCCAGGCAATTGGAGGCTGCTCACCCTTTCCTCAGAGCTTCTCTGGTGGCTCAGTGGTAAAGAATCTGCCTGCCAATGCAGGAGATGCAGGTTCTGGTCCCCGGCTCGAGAAGATCCCCTGGAGAAGGAAATGGCAACTCACTCCAGTATTTTTGTCTGGAAAATTCAGTGGACAGAGGAGCCTGGTGGGTTACACTTCATGGGATCTCAAAGAGTTGGACACAACTAAGCAACTAAACAGCAGCAGCAACACCATTTGTCATCCTTGTGTGTTGTTTGCCTTCCTCATTCCCAGAAACTGTTTCAAGGATATCACCTTGAATTGGAAATATGAAGTTGAGGTTATCTGAACTATGAGTGTGACTGAACCCAGGGCAGGCACTGCTGCTGCTAAGTCACTTGAGTCGTGTCCAACTCTGTGCGACTCTATAGATGGCAGTCCACCAGGCTCCCCCATCCCTGGAATTCTCCCGGCAAGAACACTGGAGTGGGTTGCCATTTCCTTCTCTAATGCATGAAAGTGAAAAGTGAAAGTGAAGTCTCACAGTCGTGTCCAACTCTTAGCGACCCCGTGGACTGCCAGGCTCCTCCAGGCTGCCAGGAGCCCTACCAGCCTCCTCCACCCATGCGATTTTCCAAGCAAGAGTAACTGGAGTGGGTTGCCACTGCCTTCTCTAGGACAGGCACAGAATCTACTAGTTTTGCAGCAACCCATGAAAATCTTCATAACCAAGTTTTCCTGCTTATAAACCTGTCCCCCAGCAGTCTAAAGAGGTCTGCCCTTTTCTTCTGTTTCTCCCTATCTTCTCTGTGTATGGGGGCCAGTTTCAGATTATATTGGAGAAACCTCAGAGGAGGCTACAAAGCAAAACAACAAAAGTAAATTAATGCAATATGTCATGAGTCTGGATTTATTTGCCTAAGGAGCCCCAATCCTACTATTTCTGCTGGTCCCAAAGATCTGCGAAGATTCTGACCTCTGCAGATCTGGATGAAACATAGAGACAAAGTTTTCTCAGTGCCTAATTAACTTTTCTGAAGAGCAGCCTTACAGCTTGTAGAAATTGTTTCCCAGATTCATCAGAAAACCTCAGTACCTCATGCCAAGTGCTCCAAGTTTTCAGGAAAGCCCCAGCCCAGCCCAGATCCCTAGTATAACTCAAAGTTTGATTGTGTATAGGTTGACCTTGGTTTATAGGAAGTCAGAGAGTTATTCCCATCATTGCTTTGTCTTCTCTATGCAACATTATTCTCCTATTACCTTGACAAGGCTGATATTTTAATATGCATTGGCAGATTTGAAAAGACTCTCTATGTCTAAGACTTACAGTTCTGGGACATGGGAAATATCCTGAGACCATTTGTATTCTAGTTCATACATTCAATGTAGGATACATCATTATATGTTGATAAAATAACAGAGTGAATACAACGGAATAGATTGTACTCTTAGCCCTGTTGAAGATTGCATAGCCTTGAACACTTGGCCTTACCATACTACTCTCTGCCTCTTAAAATGTAATAATCCTCAAGGTTATTGAGAGAATAAATGTTCTGAGATACCTGGAAGAACTCAGAGGTAGAATTTCATAAAGATTTAAAATATAAAATGCTGGAACAGGAAAGCACTTTATAAATGAAATGGTCTAAGACTCATTCCCTAAGCAAGGAAACTTTTGGACAGAGAAATACAAGTGATTTATACAACATCATATAAGCTGGTGAGGGACAGAGGCAGTGACACATAGTCAGTGGAACACAGCTCCCTTAATGCCATCCCAGGCTACATTCATTTTAGCATATAGATTTTTTTTTAATCCAATGTTTTCAAAAGAGCAAGCAGAATTCTTTAAATCTTTATTACAACTTTTTTTTCTAACACCCCATCAACTTACTGTAACCAATAAACTGCCACTTCACTAAGACTGAAAGTGGGGCCAGTGCCCTTTGGGTTAGCAGTTTCTTTTAATGATGAGCCTGGATGAATAATGAAATAGAAACAGGAAGCCTTTGAGTAAACAACTTTTGAAATATACGAAAACTATGATTGCCCTCAACATATTTCCTTGTTTATGGCTTGGAAAATTTTTTATGTTGTTTCAGTTCAGTTCAGTTCAATTGCCAGTTGTGTCCGACTCTGCGACCCCGTGAATCACAGCACGCCAGGCCTCCCTGTCCATCACCAACTCCTGGAGTTCACTCAGACTCACGTCCATCGAGTCAGTGATGCCATCCAGCCATCTCATCCTCAGTCGTCCCCTTCTCCTCCTGCCTCCAATCTCTACCAGCATCAAAGTCTTTTCCAGTGAGTCAACTTTTCACATGAGGTGGCCAAAGTACTGGAGTTTCAGCTTTAGCATCATTCCTTCCAAAGAAATCCCAGGGCTGATCTCCTTCAGAATGGACTGATAAGAACTCCTTGCAGTCCAAGGGACTCTCAAGAGTCTTCTCCAACACCACAGTTCAAAAGCATCAGTTCTTTGGCGCTCAGCCTTCTTCACAGTCCAACTCTCACATCCATACATGACCACAGGAAAAACCATTAGTCTTTTCCAATGAGTCAACTCTTCACATGAGGTGGCCAAAGTACTGGAGTTTCAGCTTTAGCATCATTCCTTCCAAAGAAATCCCAGGGCTGATCTCCTTCAGAATGGACTGATAAGAACTCCTTGCAGTCCAAGGGACTCTCAAGAGTCTTCTCCAACACCACAGTTCAAAAGCATCAGTTCTTTGGCGCTCAGCCTTCTTCACAGTCCAACTCTCACATCCATACATGACCACAGGAAAAACCATAGCCTTGACTGTTTAGCTCTTCTAAATATCATCTAACAAATGATCACTCATCTATCTATATATACATTTTCCCTCTAGTTTCTCTCAACTGACCTTCTTCAGAAACTTCAAAATAATATTGGCTTTATTACCTGATGGATATTCCCCTCTTGAAAATAGCAAGAACATCAGGAAACATAGGCTATGGACAGAGAAGGAAATTGTTCCATGCAAATAATAAACAAAGAGATTTGACTGGATGCCTTAACTCATACCCTTTGCCTTCTTTGAGGTGGCTTAGTGCAGGGAAAGAAGACTTTTGAGAACACAGAGCCATGTATGGAATAAGTCTGAGTAGATGTGAACCTTGGGTCCAGAGTCAAATAAAGGATGGGATCCATCATTAAAGATGCAAAACAATAGATATGAAATGAGAGTCACCAGGTCATGAACTAAACCAACCACAGGGGTGCAAGATCACACAATACGAAAGTAGGAATCAAAACCCAATTATTGAGAAACTCCAGTAAAGAGAAAATCACTGCTGGAAAATCATTTGAGTTGGACACATGAGTCCACTGTAGTGAGATTTTTTTTCCCTTCTGTTGTAGGCTAAGCTTGATTCCACAGTATATGTGCCTAAAAACAAAATTGAGGGTGTATTCAATACCATTCAGTCCTGCATCTCTAATATGACAGAAGGAAGACATTTTTGTAATAAGTAGTCATATCAATAGGAGTTTCTCAGCTTCATTTGGTACATAGTAAAGACTCTTGCTTCAGTATTAGGAAATATGAACAAAGGATCCTGCCCTTTGAGAAATTCACAACTGGGCACTCAATAAATGTGTGTTTTATTACTTTTCCTAAAAGAGAATTTCCCTAGTTTACAAGACCTTCAAACCCCAGAGATAGGGGATTTTTATTTTTATTAATATTGAGAAATGTCACCCATTATTATGTTTTTATGGTTGGATCCCTGCTGATTATCTATTATCACTACAGACAACAGTTCCACACTGTGCTGCTAACATTTTCAAATACCTGAATTAAACCAGAAGTGGTATGAGGTCCTGAGAACTACAGAAAAAATGTGTTTCTTTTTTAGTTTGCCTTGTAACAATAATTTTATATTTTAAAAAAATTAATGTGGAAGCTAGGTGTTTAAAAACAAGGCACAGTGTATAGAACTAATAAAATCTTGGCAAATAGGACCTTATTGACCCCATTCACAAGGATGGTGGAGATAGCAGGCTAATTTTTCAAAGTGGCATTTTAGAAACTTTATTCTAACCCATTTTTTGAGATTTAACCACCCATGATGCATGCCATGTGTTGTGAATTTCAAGCATTTCTTATACCTTTACTTCTTGGAATTCTTCTATTCTGTATTGCAGCAGTTCATCCTAGTCATCTGTGTACTGCTCTTTAAAAATGGAGGAAGGAAGGAAGGAAGGAAGGAAGGAAGGAAGAAAGGGAGTTACAAAACACCTCACCCTTTACCTAACAAAAGAGATTTTCCTTTGAATTAGAAAAACTGACAGAAGAATTTATACCTTTATCACTAACTAATAAAAATTGAAACTTCTATTACAAAGAGTATCTTTTGCTAATATAACCAGTCATGGTACCAAAACCAGATAGAACCATTCAAGGTACCAAAATATTCACCAAAGAAATAAAACCACTAGAACCAATGGAGATAGAGAGAAAAATTTTAATTGGCTTGTGCAATTGTGGAGGCTTGGTGAATACAAATTCCCAAAATCTGATGGAGTCGGCCAGCAGGCTGGATTCTCAGGGAAGTTTTATAGGACAAGTCCAAAGGCAGTATTCTAGTAGACTTCCTTCTTGCCAAAGAGGAGATTGGTCTTTATTCTATTCAGACTTACAAAAAATAAGTCAAGCCCATGCACTTTATGAAGGGTCCTCGGTGATCCATGCAAAGAAATACAAGAAAACAACAGAATGTGAAAAACCAGCGATCTCTTCAAGAAAATTAGAGATACAAAAGAACATTTCATGCGAAGATGATAGGCACAATAAAGGACAGAAATTGTATGGACCTAACAGAAGCAGAAGATATTAAGAAGAGGTGGCAAGAATACACAAAAATATATGGAAAACATCTTCATGACCCAGATAACCATGATGGTATGATCACCCGGCTAGAGCCAGACATCCTGGAATGTGAAGTCAAGTGGACCTTAGGAAACATCACTATGAACAAAGCCAGTGGAGGTGATGGAAATCCAAGGGAACTGTTTCAGATGCTAAAAGATGATACTGTGAAAGTGCTACACGCATGCCACAGGACTGGAAAAGATCAGTTTTCATTCCAGTGCCAAAGAATGCTCAAACTACAACACAATTGAATTAATCTCACACTCTAGCAAAGTAATGCTCAAAATTCTCCAACAATATGTTGGAGAATTCTCCAACAATATGTTGGAGAATTCTCCAACAGGCTTCAACAGTATGTGAACTGTGAACTTTCTGATGTTCAAACTGGATCTAGAAAAGACAGAAGAACCAGAGATCAAATTGCTAACATCCATTGAATCATTGAAAAAGCAAGAGAGCTCCACAAAAATATCTACTTCTGTTTATTGACTGTACCACACATTTGACTGTGTGGATCACAACAAACTGTGGAAATTTCTGAAAGAGATGGGAATACCAGACCACCTTACCTACCTTCTGAGACATCAGGATGCAGGTCAAGAAGCAACAGTTAGAATTGGACATGGAACAACAGAATGGTTCCAAATCAGGAAAGGAGTATGTCAAGGTTGTACACTGTCACCCTGCTTATTTAACTTCTATGCAGAGTACATCATGTGAAATTCCAGGATGGATGAAATACAAGCTCGAATCAAGATTGCAGGTATAAATATCAATAACCTCAGATACACAGATGACATCACCTTTATGGCAGAAACTGAAAAAGAACTAAAGAGCCTCTTGATGAAAGTGAAAGATGAGAGTGAAATGGTTAACTTAAAACTCAACATTCAGAAAACCAAAATCATGGCATCTGGTCCCATCACTTCATGGCAAATAGATGGGGAAACAATGGAAACAGTGATAGATTTTATTTTCTTAGGCTTCAAAATCACTGCAGATGCTGACTGCAGCCATGAAATTAAAAGACGCTTGCTCCTTGGATGTAAAGCTATGACCAGCCTAGACAGCATATTAAAAAGCAGACACATTACCTTGCCAACAAAGATAGCCTAGCCAAAGCTATGGTTTTTCCAGTAGTCATGTTTGGATGTGAGAGTTGGACTATAGAGAAAGCTGAGTGTCAAAGAATTGATGCTTTTGAACTATAGTGTTGGAGAAGACTCTTGAGAGTCCATTGGACTGCAAGGAGATCCGTTATCAGTCCATCCTAAAGGAAATCAGTCCTGAATATTCACTAGAAGGACAGATACTGAAGCTGAAGCTCCAATACTCTGGCCTGAACTGGCTAATTGGAAAAGCCCCTGATTCTGGCCAAGATCAAAGGCAGGAGGATAAAGGGACAACAAAGGATGAGATGTTTGGATGGCATCACTGACTTGATGGACGTTGAGTTTGAGCAATCTCCAGGTTAGGTGATGGACAGGAAAGCCTGGCATGCTGCAGTCCATAGGGTTGCAAAGAGTCACACAGGACTGAGCAACTGACCTGAATGAACTGAATTTGCTTTACTCTAAGTCCACTGATTTAAATGTTGTGGTTTAGTTGCCAAGGTAAAGTCTTTGTGACACTATAGACTGCAGCCTTCCAGGCTCCTCGGCTGTTGCTAAGTCGCTTCAGTCATGTCCCACTCTGTGCAACCCCATAGACAGCAGCCCACCAGGCTCCCCCATCCTTGGAATTCTCCAGGCAAGAACACTGGAGTGGGTTGCCATTTCCTTCTCCAATGCATGAAAGTGAAAAGTGAAAGTGAAGTCGCTTAGTCGTGTCTGACTCTTCACGACCCCATGGACTGCAGCCTACCAGGCTCCTCCACCCATGGGATTTTCCAGGCTCCTCTAGCCATAGGATATCCCAGGCAAGAATTCTGAAGTGGGTTGCCATTTCCTTCTCCTGGAGATTCTCTCTGCTCAGAGATCCAACCTGCTTCTTCTTCATTTCATGTGGTCTCCTGAATTGTAGGCAGATTCATTATTGCTGAGCTACTATAGAAGCCAGATTTAAATGTCAATCTTATTAAAAAAAAAAACACTTTTGCAGAAAGCATTTAGGATCATATTTTTCTATGTATATGGTTACCATGGCCCAGCCAAGTTGACACATAAAGTTAAAAACTACAAATATGTAGTTTTATAATCAGTGTTATCAATAGAAAAAAAAAAAGATCCAAGAGAAAAAAGAATACACTTTTATTTTACACTTAAGGCAAAGTACCCATTATCCTTCATATGTTGGCTTAGATATACCTGCAGTCTACCTGGTATCTGTGTGTGTGGTATGTTCATGTGTGTATACACATCTTAAAAAAAGAAATATCATTCTAATGACAGAAAGTATAAGGACTATGAAATTTCACTCTGATGCCAAAGATCTCTGTAGATATACAGTAGTCACTGTTCACCATTCCCTGCTACTTCTCCTTGGTCACTTCAGTTGTGTCTTATTCTTTGTGACCACATGAACTGTAGCCTGCTAGGCTCCTCTGTCCATAGGGATTCTCCAGGCAAAAATACTAGAGTGGATTGCCATGCCTTCCTCCAGCACCATCTCCTAGGAGAGAAATATTTTCTAAGTCTTTGTTTAGTTTTCTCTCTTGGATTTGGTTGGCTTATTAGATTATTTTGGATGTAATATATTATTGGATATGGATTGTTTTCTGGGCAATAATATGCAATGCCTTTCTTCTTTATAAACAGTATCACCATTGAAATATTATGTTTCATATACTTGAAAAAAATTTGCTTCTAATTTTTTCACCTTCTACACAAAACAAAAATTTTGAAGTAACAATCACTTTTTTCATCATAGGAAGTATTTTCACACTATGCCAGGAAGTCATTAAGTGTTTTCAAGGTTAAGAGGTAATGTACTTTGTGTTAATTGTGTTTAGTCTAGATATTTCTTATTAAGTGTTGGAAAGCACTTAGGAGTAACAAAGTTAAATCAATTTGTTGTATTGGCTCATTTTGACATGTTCGACATAGATAAATTGGCTCCTTTTATTAATGAAAACAGTTTCGAAGTAAATAAAGTAATCATGGTGTTTGTACAATATCAGTAGGATATGAGAGGAGAAGTGTTAATGACCTTCAAAAGCCTTTCCAAAAATGTTATGGTGAATCAGGCACTTTCAAGTTTTATTTTTTCTTGTTTCTTTCATTGGCAAATAAATAAAAACTCTCAGTATATACTTTTAAAGTGAAATTAATATCCATGAATATATTTATTCAAGGGAATATATAAACACATTTCATTTTTGTCTTAAAGACCACAGCTACATTTTTCTGATTTTTCTGTAGTTCCCATTATAAGACTATATATGAAATAGGGAAAATCAATATTTTGTCATCCTGAAAAATGTTAGCCAGTCACCAACTTTTTACTAATAGGTCATCTGTCCTAACGTGTTTAATGTCATGCCACAGTCATTCTAATAAAGAAATTGACAAACAGGAAAATAAGGATCTGGGTGGTCCTAGGTTCTTCATCTACATTAACCAACTTCTTAGATTTTCCTATGTTTCAATTCAGCTTTGCTATGGCATTATGTGAGGCAAAATTAAAACTAACTGGGCAAAGGAAGCTAATAGTTTTCAAATTTTTAATATGACCTTGCAACAATAGGTGGTATTATGTATCTTCTAATTTAATTCTCAGAGCAATCTTTAGAAGGTAGGGTCAATACACTCACTTTACGCATGTAGAAACTAGAGAAGAGTTAACAAACTTGGACTCTGATCTATTGGACTCTGTAGTTTATGTTCTTTATGCCATTTTCCCTCATGTGAGATATGTCATTTTCAAAGATGAGATATGCCATTATAAACTCAGGAGCACTAAATTAAGCAATAGTCACTAGTGTTAGTCTATCAGTTGTGTCCAGCTCTTTGCAACCCCATAGGCTATAGCCTGCCAGGCTCCTCTGTCCAAGGGATTCTCCAGGCAAGGATACTGGAATGGGTTGTCATGTCTTTCTCTCAGTAATCTACGCAACTCAGAGACTGAAACTGGGTCTCCTGAAATGCAGGCAGATTCTTTGTTATCTGAGCCACCAGGGAAACCCAAAATAACAATAATTACATTTAATCTATTTAACAATACTGTTTAGCACTCAATTCCATGCTATACACAAAAGGCTCTGAATTTCCTCACTTTAGGGTGAGGAGGGTACCCACTGTCACTGCCCTACTCTGG
>SJYC01103502.1:0-11837 GCA_006408675.1 Madoqua kirkii
TTTGGACTCTGTGGGAGAGGGAGAGGGTGGGATGATTTGGGAGAATGACATTAAAACATGTATAATATCATATATGAATCGAATTGCCAGTCTAGGTTCGATGCAGGATACAGGATGCTTAGGGCTGGTGGGTGCACTGCGATGACCCAAAGAGATGGTATGGGGAGGGGGGTTCACAATTGGAAACACGTGTACACTCATGAAAGATTCATGTTGATGTATGGCAAAACCAAAACAATATTGTAAAGTAAATAATAATAATAATAATAAAATATTTTTAAAAAAATAAAATAAAATCACCAAATGAAACTAGCAAAAAGAAAACAAAATTTCATAAAATAAGCTTCTCAGCGCTGCTCATTGCAGGGTGGAGTCCAACACTCTTGTTAAAGCCAAAAAATCTACCACCACCTTGTGACAACCACCTCCTCCCCTGCCCTGCCACTGCCACCACCTGCGTCACCACCACCTGGGGACAGGATGGATAATTAGGCCACAGTCTTTACTGAGGAGACATATTCCTCAGTTCTGTGATGTTCTTCATCACTCATTTATGAAGTTTCTGAAGGGCATTGGAGACTATTGCCAAGCACAGCACGACCTCTATGCGGAAAAGTGATTTGTAGAAATTCACTACCACTCCAATAAGAAACTCCTAGTGAGTTCAGAAGAACTGAACTGAAATTCACAGAGCATTTTTTACAAGACTTCTGACCTGGATGGAGTAAACTTCAGCGCACTTCATTTCTATCACCTTAGTATTACTGGACCAAAGAATTGTTGCTTCTTGTTAGGAGGGTCATTTCATTTCCCATTACTCTCAACTCCATGCTCTAAAGCACTATTTCAAGTGGAGTATATTGAAGTAGATTCAGTTTCTTTGCATCATTTCTGTTATTCAATTTTAAAATTTTTTCATAGTCTTATTGAGCATTTTTTAACTAAGTTAACATGCTTCAAATGAACCACCAAGATCCTGTGGAACTCATATAAAAGAACATGAGATTTCTTATTACACACAACAAATTAATGCAAACTTAAACAACTTTATAGAGGAACTTAAGTACCACAATAATAAGAGTATGTGTTGTTCAGTCCTGTCCGACTCTTTGCAACCCCATGGACTGTAACACACTAGACTTCCCTGTGCATCACCAACTCCCGGAGTTTACTCATACTCAAGTCCATTGAGTCGGTGATGCCATTCAATCATCTCATCCTCTGTTATCCCCTTCTCATCCTGCCTTCAATCTTTCCCAGCATCAGAGTCCTTCACTATCTCATGGAGGTTTCTCAAACTCATTTCCATTCAGTCAATGATGCCATCCAGCCATCTCATCCTCTGTGGCTCCTTTCTCATCCTGGCCTCAATCTTTCCCAGCATCAAGGTCTTTTCGCATTGGGTGGCCAAAATATTGGAGCTTCAACATCAGTATTTTCAATGAATATTTAGGGATGATTTCCTTTAGGACTGACTGGCTCAATCTCCTTGCTGTCCAAGGGACTTTAAGAGTTTTCTCCAGTACCCCAAGTTGAAAGCATTAATTCTTCTGCACTCATTCTTTTTTTAATGGTCTAACACTAACATCCATACATGGCTACTGAAAAAAAAACACAGTTTTGACTATACGGACCATTGTCAGCAAAGTTTTACCACAATTATAAGAGTATGTGAAGTTACCACAATAATAACAGTGTGTGAAGAAACTTACAACGCTATTCTTGAGAAAGAAGGTATCTGTGATCTCAGCTGGCCTTTTGATGATCGTGCTGAATAGCAAAGACTCATTCATAAATTCAGAAGTTGAATGACTCCTTACTAAGATAAATGAACCCCCTTTTAGATAGTGCTTTATCTTTTAGCTAAAACTTGTTTGCATGGTAGGATCATGAGGCTCCAAGGGAGAGAGTGGAAGCATGCAACACCTCTGAAGTCCAGCACAATATCCCTTCTACCACACACGTTCTATTAGCCAAGCAAGTCACAGGACCAGTAAAAACTCAAAATTCAAGGGAGGAAACACTTGAGAAACACTAAAACATCACTTAAAATTCTCCAAGCCAGGCTTCAGCAATACGTGAACTGTGAACTTCCAGATGTTCAAGCTGGTTTTAGAAAAGTAAGAGATCAAATTGCCAACATCCAGGGGATCATCAAAAAAGCAAAAGAGTTCCAGAAAAACATCTATTTCTGCTTTACTGACTATGCCAAAGCCTTTGCCTGTGTGGATCACAAAAAAACTGTGGAAGATTTTGAAAGAGATGGGAATACCAGACCACCTGACCTGCCTGTTCAGAAACCTGTATGCAGGTCAGGAAGCAACAGTTAGAACTGGACATGGAACAACAGATTGGTTCCAAATAGGAAAAGGAGTACGTCAAGGCTGTATATTGTCATCCTGCTTATTTAACTTCTATGCAGAGTACATCATGAGAAACGCTGGACTGGAAGAAACACAAGTTGGAATCAAGATTGCTGGGAGAAATATCAATCACCACAGATATGCAGATGACACCACCTTTATGGCAGAAAGTGAAGAGGAACTAAAAGGCCTCTTGATGAAAGTGAAAGAGGAGAGTGAAAAAGTTGGCTTGAAACTCAACATTCAGAAAACTAAGATCATGGCATCCGGTCCCATCACTTCATGGGAAATAGATGGGGAAACAGTGTCAGACTTTTATTTTCAGGGACTCCAAAATAACTGCAGATGGTGACTGCAGTCATGAAATTAGAAGATGCTTACTTCTTGGAAGAAAAGTTATGACCAACCTAGATAGCTTATTAAAAAGCAGAGACATTACTTTGCCAACAAAGGTCCGTCTAGTCAAGGCTATGGTTTTTCCTGTGGTCATGTATGGATATGAGAGTTGGACTGTGAAGAAAGCTGAGTACCAAAGAATTGATGCTTTTGAACTGTGGTGTTGGAGAAGACTCTTGAGAGTCCCTTGGACTGCAAGGAGATCCAACCAGTCCATTCTGAAGGAGATCAGCCCTGGGATTTCTTTGGAAGGCATGATGCTGAAGCTGAAGCTCCAGTACTTTGGCCACCTCATACGAAGAGTTGACTCATTGGAAAAGACTCTGATGCTGGGAGGGATTGGGGGCAGGAGGAGAAGGGGACGACAGAAGGTGAGATGGCTGGATGGCATCACAGACTCGATGGACGTGAGTCTGAGTGAACTCTGGGAGATAGTGATGGACAGGGAGACCTGGTGTGCTGCGATTCATGGGGCCTAAAAGAGTGGGACACGACTGAGAGACTGAACTGAACTGAACTGAACTGAACGCATCACTTATGCATGGAAGGAGCTAATCACACACATTGCAGAGGGTGTAGAGAGAGAAAAAGGTAGCTATTTTTGCTAACCATTTTCAACAGACACTATGCTTCCCCTGTAATTAATGAATTCCCTTGTATTTTGTGTCAAGTCTACCATTATGTCTTTAGTGTGTGTGTATGAATCCCTGAAAAACCAATGATTAGTATTACTTTTAAAAAAAATATTAGTTGAATAAATTCCTTAGAAAATACTAAAGAATAACCTTTTAGAGAGGAAGTATCTATAATAACTCTAACTTTGAATCAGAACCATATGGAGAGAAATAAGGTGGGTGTTCCCTGTTAGCTCAGTTGGTAAAGAATCTGCTTGCAGTGCAGGAGACCCAGGATCCATCTCTGAGTCAGGAAGATCCCTTGGAAAAGGAAAGGGCAGACCGCTCCAGTATCTTTGCCTGGAAAATCCCGTGGACAGAGGAGCCTAGTGGACTGCAGTCCATGGGATCACAAAGAGTTAAATACGACTGAGCAACTGAAACTTTCACTTTCAAGGTGGGTGTAATTTATGTGAAATTAAAAGGAATTTTATTCATTAAAAAATACTTCTGGCTAAAACAATTCTTAATCATAAAATTTCTGAAATTCTTGTAATTTTCCCATACTTGTCTGAAGTTGTTTACCAACATATTTTTGTTTGTAGTCTGATTCTCAACCTCTCTCTTGAAAAAAAAAGTGGTTGTTGCTAATGAATTGAGCAGACATTTAATATTTTATATGCCTTTGGAACTGGATAACTTAACATTTGATACTTGACAATTTGTTTTATTATATAATTGATTAAAACCATATATTTATACTGTCTGGGAACATGTGGTTATAGTTCTGTGGGAGAAATAATTTGCCAGTGTTCACCAGCTTGTAAAAATACTGTAAGGATTTAAACATTAAATAAATAATGAAATGCATTTCTCTTTAAAAATGAAAATAATTTAAGAAATCTCTAGGACAACATCAACAGTACCAACAGTCACCTTATAGGGATCCCAGAAAGAGGACAGAGAAGAGTATGGAATATGTAAATATGGAGCTGCATCTTGAAGCAAGCAGAGTTGAAGTGTTCCCTGGGCTCAGGCTGGGACATGAGCCTGGGGGGCAGTCTTGGGAAACTGGTCAGTCACTCATGCAGTTTTCAGTCCTCTCTCTCCTCACTGCTTTAGTAGCAAGCAAGTGTGCACGGCTCTTAAGGAGTGAAGTCCAAGCTTCCCACAGCCTTTCTCTTAATCTCACAAGTCCTCCAATCAGTCAAAGGGGCTCATCTTCTCTATTGAGGAACACAGAGCTGGGGTGCCCAGTGTCTGGCTGGAACCACTCACTCCCTGGGGAGGATCTCTGCCCATGTCAACTCTCTTTTCTTTTAAGTCCCATCCCAAGGGTACAGGTCCTGACCTGATGCTTCTCTTCCTAACTGGCTTCCATGTACATATTCCTTATAGTCTTGGTTGTATAGGAGTCGTTCTCCCAGTCTCCAATTAGTTTCTGGTAAAATTTGTTCTACATGAGGAAATAATTTTTATGTATTCATTAGGGGAGGGAGTTTCCCCATCCTCCTATTCCACCATCTGTTCTCTTCCTATGCATAATTCATCTAATGGGACTGCAAGATGCAGAATTTATATCCAAATGACAACTTCCTCCTTCCTGGTCTTTCTCACTTCCCTTTAGATCATGTCAATGATAGATATTTCAGTACCTTATCCACTTTTTAAATCATTTAAACAATTAGTATTATCATCTACTTTTTTTCATCATCTTAATATATATCTTTGACTACTGAGGGTTTTTTTAAATTACTTTTGACAGAAACAAATAGATATTTTTGTGAACTCTTGTGTATCTGGAAGATTATTAAGATATATTAGAATGCTTTATAATAATCAGAATAAATACTAACTGCATTGATATAATATGATATGAAAGCTATTTGTTGTTTTCATAATCATTTTGGATGACTACTTAGTTTAATTCAAACAAAAATTGTAAATCTGAGAATTTCATAGTAATATTAATAGCATAGAGTGGTCACATAAATATTTGATTCCAGTAGTACATTTCTACAGAATTAATATCACATTGTATATGCACTCTATGACAGCAGTTACATATAATATAGGTTATTCATTATATTTTACTGTTGATGTACTTTTCCTTTTTTTTTTTGCCATACTGTGAGACATGTGGGATCTTAGTTTACCAACCAGGGATTGAACTCACACCCCTTACACTGTAAGTGCAGAATCTTAAACACAGTACCACTATGAAAGTCCCTACATTACCTCTTATATTTATTTATTTTGCTTCCTAAATGTTCATATTCACCAACAAATGGAGACAGATGTGTCCATGACAATCCCTGAGAGATGGATCAAACTACTTCCTGACATACTTCTGAGAATATGTCTCCTGGGCAAGAGAGACAGGATAAGGATTCAGAACAGGGAGAAGAAATGAAATGTAACATATTCATATACCTTTTTTTTTTCATGGTGAGAAAAGTTCAAATATATCATCATGTAATCATCACAGCCCTCACGCACCCACACATGCACATGTGTGTGTGTGTGTGTGTGTGTGTGTGTGTGTGTGTGTGTATAGTTGAGAGCATGGCTAGGAGGGACATAGTGCTCTCTGAGATTGTCTTCTCTGAGAAGACAATCATCCTGGGATCGGACGTGGCCCTGATTACAACAAAATCTTCCCAGTGCATGGTCTTAGAAAAGAGGACTGGGGAGATATACATCTTCTGAGTTTTGGGAGGTTATACAGAGAGTGTTTAGACAAAAATTGGGAGTGGCTCATCAAAAGCAAGTACCATCTACTTTTTTCTTCAAATATTAGGATTAAAGGTATGTGATATAACTGATACCTTAAAAGAGAAGAGGTTGTAGAAAACAGTGGATTAAAATGTGCACATGGATAGACAATATCAAAAGCATTATTTGGTTCCAGAGATTATTTTAATCAGTTCTTTTCTCCTTATCTGAAGAGTATAAGGATTTACTCAATTTGCAGTATCCCTGTCATAAAATTGTTATAAGTTGTTCTAAAATAATTATTTCTCAGGAAATAAGCATATCTCTTATTGTTTGGTAATGCAAATGCCTAGATTATCCTGTAAATTCTACTCCAAACAAATGATAACATAGTTTCTGCTGAGCTATGTTAAGGATTCACCCAGCTAAATATTAGGTGCTTGATGAAAAGGCTATGGGTAAATTGTGGAAAGCAATGGGAAATCTTCTCTACAAACTAATGATAAATTTATATAAATTGTATCTACTATTCAAGCATTTTGAAATGGTGATTTCAGAATAACAAAGGTTAATATTTATTGAGGTTTTTTTGTATGCAAGGCACTGTATTGTTTCAGGTAAAATATCTGATAATGTCTCAGATGTTTTCCTTTGACTAATAGGAACCAAACATTTCATTATGAAAACTGAGATTAAATCAGGGATTGAGTCAGTTAAGGAGCATTTCTAATTATGTGGTGCTGACCCAAAATGAATCACTTCTGCTGGATTATTTCCAAAGCAGAACTATACAGAATGGGTTTGTCTTGGATCTTGAGGCTGGGCAAGGTGGTACATGATCCCAAGCCATTGAGTTATTAAAATTATCTTCTCTCCTTCCTGTGTCACTGAAACTCCATCTCAAGATTCAAACCTTCACATACATGTCAATGTCCAATGGCCACATAATCTTTTATCACTTTGAGTAGGAATAGGCAAATACAACTTAAAATAGGGCATGAAGCTCTTATGCCTTTATATTAATATCACAGTACATATTTTCTTGATGATTGACTGAACATAGTTATTTTAATAATCTGGTAATAATAGGAAATACTGCAGGCCATATGAGATGAGTTTAGATGATGATAAAAGTGAATTTTAATTCCTTATTTTTCATTCATGGTTTCCCTCTATAATGTTTTCATTTTAACTCAAAACAACTCAGCAAGCAAGACTGAAAGGGCTTCATCATCCTTACTTCATACAGAAATGATTAATCAGAGGCTTTAGGTCAAGAAAATGTATCAGGAAATACTGCAGGCCATATGAGATGAGTTTAGATGATGATAAAAGTGAATTTTAATTCCTTATTTTTCATTCATGGTTTCCCTCTATAATGTTTTCATTTTAACTCAAAACAACTCAGCAAGCAAGACTGAAAGGGCTTCATCATCCTTACTTTATACAGAAATGATTAATCAGAGGCTTTAGGTCAAGAAAATGTATCAGGTGAGAGACAGAAAAATGTCTGTGCCAAACTGTTATACTGCCTATGATGGTCCTTTCTGCAGACTCTTGACACCTGTCCTTGAGCATCTCACTCTTTTTCTATAAGAATGATTAAAATGAAACATTCTCGCTATGAACATAAAGCTGACCTCTACTATATGTATCTCAAGGTCCCTGCACAAAGGTCAACAGAGCAAATCCTGAAAGCAATAGAAAGTGCAATGAAGAAATCAGATATTACCTGGTATAGTTTTATTAATATTCTTAAGTCAGTTTAAATATTTCAAAGCACTCACTCCACTATCTCAGACAACTTATTTTTTCAAATGTCAATGAATTTCATGAGGTTTTATTTTTTTTTATAAATTTTTATTTTTTTATTTTTGTTTAATGCTTATTCCATTTCACAGTACTGTATTGGTTCTGCCATACACTGACATGAATCAGCCACAGGTGTAGACAAAACACAAGATGACTTTTTATTCATCCTGTGCATCTAAGAATATAGAATGACTAACAGCATGCATTAGCCTTTGTGCAGTCAACCCTCCCTGTGCGCCATCCACAACTAGTTTTCTCCCATTCCCTACATCCCCCAACTTTCCCTAACACAGACGTTTGCATTTATGTCTACAGCCTAAATGGGATAAGGATACTTATGAAATGAAATCTTTCTGATATCACTACCTAGGAAAGAGTCAGGTATTCTCCTTTTTTGGTCAGAATTTCCCCCTTGGTTCTTCATCAGTGTCACTGAGAAAGCTGCAGTTCTTTCCAAATACAAGAAGATAGAATTAGTTTGTTTTTTTTTTAATGTGTGTTTAACTGACAAAACAGATGACAACTTCTCCACACCCAGAGATTTTATGCAACAACATAGACTATTATTTAGAAGTGAAGATATATAAGAAAATGTTTGGGGTTTTAAAAAAAGATAAGTAAACAATTGTCTCTTTTTCTTGCCACAGCCTTAATTGAATTTCTTTGCTACATGTCGAATATAGATAGTAAATTATATTAATTAATTTAATTAGATACAATGCAAGGTAAATATATGAAAATTAGTTTAAATAATGTAAATGCATTATAATATTTTATGTGTGAGCAAATTTTTCAACAATCACACCCATCAAGGGTTCTTGTCACCATGCAGAGTTGTTACTCCATATTTAACAGAATTTTGAATCAGTCCACTTATTTCTGAACTTTTTTCCCTACTGTTTAATCCCATGACAACAGTAAATACAAAATAATCTGAAAATACTCAATGCTCAATAAATGTTTGTTGAGTGAACAACTGAAGAAAGCAAGTAAGCAACCAAAGAAGAGGAAAGAAATAGAAATCATAAGACCTATATTTGATAAAATGAAGGGGTGAAAGAAAATTGCACTGAATTTTTTTTCCAATTTATGCTTGCTGACTAGACATATATTGGACAAATCAACTGGTACAGTGAACATAGGATAGGATTTGGTTTCAGGATGAGTGTAATTCCCAAACTGTTTAAATTTATAGGTAAGAAATGTATCTCTTTGACTCGCTAGAGCTTGTTAAGAGTAATATAAGGATTTATATTTCTATCTGAGAGAATTTTTCTGATGACTTCGCCTTTCTTTTCTTCAGGTCATGAGTTTCAATTGTTCTTTGTGGCAAGACAACAGCATGTCTGTGAAACACTTTGCATTTACCAAATTCTCTGAGGTCACTGAACAGTGTTTCCTTTTATTTTCCCTCATTCTATTCATGTTTTTAGCATCACTGACAGGCAACACTCTCATAGCTCTTGCCATCTGGACCAATCCAGCCCTCCATACCCCCATGTACTTCTTCCTGGCCAACTTGTCTCTCTTGGAGATTGGATACATTTGCTCTGTCATACCCAAGATGCTGCAGAACCTTGTGAGCGAGGCCCGAGGAATCTCTCGGGAGGGCTGTGCTACACAGATGTTTTTCTTCACATTATTTGGTATCAGTGAGTGCTGTCTTTTGGCAGCCATGGCTTTTGATCGCTATATGGCCATATGCTCCCCACTTCACTATGCAACAAGGATGAGTCATGCAATATGTGTCCATTTAGCAATGGTTTCTTGGGGGATGGGTTGCATAGTAGGCTTGGGCCAAACCAACTATATTTTCTCTTTAGACTTCTGTGGCCCCTGTGAAATAGACCACTTCTTCTGTGATCTCCCCCCTATTCTGGCACTAGCCTGTGGGGATACATCCCATAATGAGGCTGCAGTCTTTGTTGCAGCCATTCTTTGCATTTCCAGTCCATTTTTATTAATCATTGCTTCTTATGGCAGAATTCTAGCTGCTGTGTTAGTCATGCCCTCCCCTGAAGGCCGTCAAAAAGCTCTTTCCACCTGTTCTTCCCACCTGCTGGTAGTAACACTCTTCTATGGCACAGCATCTGTCAGCTACTTGAGGCCCAAGGCTAGCCATTCACCAGGGGTGGATAAACTCCTGGCCCTCTTCTATACTGTGGTGACATCCATGCTCAACCCTATCATCTACAGCTTACGGAACAAGGAAGTCAAGACAGCTCTTCGGAGAACTCTGGGCAAGAAAAATGTTTTGACTCATGGGTAGATACCAAAGGCCCACACAAATTTCTTTGAAAAAGATCCACACTCAACCTCAGAGGAAGGAAACAAAGAAAGAAAGACAGAGGTACGGATAAAGAGAGGGAGTATGGAGGGAGGAAAGAAGGGTGGAAGGAGAGAAAGAAAGAAAGAGGGAGAGAAGGAGAGAGGGAGTGTAGGAGGTTGGTGGGGGAGGAGAAAGACAGAAAGGAAGGAAGGAAACTCTGTACATGTCAAGGTGTTTTGTAAGAAACTTCTTTAGTAACAGTGATTTTAATTTTGGAGATGGTTCTCTTCTTATACCAAAAGTTCTGATTGCCAAATTCTGAAAGAATATTGGCTACCAATGAATTTTAATAAGTGAATCTAATACTAGACCGGCTTTCTAAAACATTTCAGTCTAGGCTAACGTACAGGCTTAGTGTATAAATTACCAGGTTGTATCTCAGAAGCCTGGGAAATTCTCCCTCCATACTCTCAGGCACTTTCTCTCCTCTGAGAGGTTGATACGGCTTCTGCCATGGTCACTAGGGTAGCACTGCCACACATGCCAGTCCCACATGACTCTTAATGCTCTAATAACTCTATGATGTTCATTACTTTCTTCCATAAAAATGTTTCAAATTCTTCATCCTTAATTATTGGTATATGAATAGTCAAATAACTCTTTTTTGAGTTGTGGATACTATAAAAATGTGTAAACATTCAAAAAAGCAAACTCTTAAAATTCAAAGGTAAGTGTGGCAGAATGTTGAAAGAAATGCATAAGAAATTTTTACCAAGAGTCCCCATAGAAAAAATGTTTTTGAAAAGAAAGAGAAATAATATTTAAATTCAAGGATGGAAGAAGAAAACTGAGCTTAAAATAATTAATATAAATAATGTTAATGATTTTATGTAATTTACAACATGTACAAATGTGCAGATGAATCCTGGCAGGATATATTTGGAAATTATCCAAAACTTGCTCTTAAGAGAAATGAACATAGTTACAACAAAATCTAGTATCTCAAGGCATCTATAGAAGAAATTATCCTGGATTTGAACTCTAGTCGTTGGGGAAGAGCTGTGGTCTATGAAGATTTAGCAACTACCCATACAGTAGTGGTAACATGACAGGAATGGAGAACTCTACTGCCGTGACAACTTACAAATAGGATGAATAAATTTTAGTGATCTAACATATAGCATGCTGACTGTAGTTAATAATACTGTATTGTATACTTGAAATTTGCTAAGAAAGTAGGCCTAAGTGTTCCTACCACACACATACACAAAAAATATCTACATGAGGTGATGTCATTTAACTTGATTTTGGCAATCATCTCATGATGAACACATATATAAAATCATCACATTATTACCTTAAGTTTTAACTCTTGACAATTTTTTCCATTTTATCTCAATAAAGCTGAAAAAGAAAAAGAAGATGTGATAATGCTACAATTAGGGCTTGGTAGTGATGTTCACTAATGACCAAGATTTGCTTTACTGGACATATTTTACCAAAGCTATACAATTGATTGAAGACCAAAACATAATATATTGCAGTTTTTATTTATATCTGTGTGCAATTAACAAAAAATGGAAAGAATCTGAACATGAAAAAATAACTATTTAACAATTATGCCATAGAAATAGGCAGGAATTATATGCAGGCATTAGAGATTATTAT
>SJYC01103505.1:0-13797 GCA_006408675.1 Madoqua kirkii
CTGACTTTTATCCTTTCTTTTATGATACTATTACTTGTAATATTTTACTATTAAAATTTCTTTTCTTTTATTATATAATTGTGATTTTATGATATTGTTATTTGTATTATTTTGCTATTAAGATTTCTTTTGTTATGATACATTAGTGATAATATAGTAACAGTAAAATATCAGACACCTCGATTTTCCTTCGAGATGTTGCTGATTTATAAAACATGAATATATGAGAACTACTACTTTACAATGCAATATGATCATTTTATGGATAATCTCTGAAGTCCATGGTGGCAGGCAAGTAAAGAATTTCTCAACTCTTAAGGAATGTAATAATTTACAAATGTTGATGGTAACTTTTATAATAAAGGGTAAAAGTACAAATGATTTTAAGTCCAGTTTTGTTAGTTTTAAATATTTTTAATTGGTAGTGATTAATTGGTAGCTTGTCTTATTGATATATTTTCCAGTTACTGGATAATGATGGTAAGAAAGGCCTGACTCTACCAACTTTGAACCAGTCAAGTAAAGATGATTCAAATGTTGTTGCTCCTAAAACTGACATGCCATCAATGGAAACGGATACTCCATTGTCCACTATTCCTAGGCTGTCAATAACAGAAGAGAACCAAATACCACCTTTAGAGGAACACCGACAAGAAGCCCTGCCAGTGAAAAAAATGAAAAATCTCTTCTTTCTACCAGAAGAAAAATTAAAAGATAGATACCCAAGCCTTTTTAAAACTGACTCATATCCATCAGAGGTAAAGTTGAAAAATATCCATATGAATCCAAGTAGAATAAAAAGGAGGAACTTGGATTTATCTCCAACAGAAATTCAGTGCCAAAGCAAAGTCTAAGCTTAGCTTGAAAGAACACAAGCTTAGTTTACCCGGTTTCAAAATCAAAAGGTAGCTTTCAAGGCAGGGATGCAAAGAAAGACTTTGAATAAATGTATCTGCCATCACATTAGAAGTATAAGACTAGGAAAAACAAAAATTCATTAATAAAAATTAAATACAAATAAATGGAAATGCATTCAGATGTCTCCAAGTAGAAGTGTGTTTAAGTATATTAAATATTACTACCATACTTATAATCATCAAGTAAAGGAGAAAAAGGCCCTGAAGGAAAACTGATGTGAGAAACCAGTAATATAAATTAGTCTCATCAGTTCAGTTCCGTTCAGTTCAGTTCAGTCGCTCAGTTGTGTCTGACTCTTTGCGACTCCATGGTCTGCATCATGCCAGGCTTCCCTGTCCATCACCAACTCCTGGAGCTTGCTTGGACTCACGTCCATCAAGTCGGTGATGCCATCCAATCATCTCATCCTCTGTCGTTCCCTTCTCCTCCTTCCTTCAATCTTTTTCAGAATCAGTGTCTTTTCCAGTAAGTCAGTTCTTCGCATCAGGTGGCCAAAGAATTGGAGCTTCAGCTTCACCTTCAGCATCTAGGCTTCCCTGTCCATCACCAACTCCTGGAGCTTGCTTGGACTCACGTCCATCAAGTCGGTGATGCCATCCAATCATCTCATCCTCTGTCGTTCCCTTCTCCTCCTTCCTTCAATCTTTTTCAGAATCAGTGTCTTTTCCAGTAAGTCAGTTCTTCGCATCAGGTGGCCAAAGAATTGGAGCTTCAGCTTCACCTTCAGCATCAGTCTTTTCAATGAATATTCAGGACTGATTTCCTTTAGGAGGGACTGGTTGGATCTCCTTTGCAGTCCAAGAGAGTCTCAAGAGTCTTCTCCAACACCACAGTTCAAAAGCATCAATTCTTTGGCACTCAGCATTCTTTATGGTCCGACTCTCATATCCATACATGACTACTGGAAAATCCGTAGCTTTGATTAAACAGACTTTTGTCAGTAAAGTAACGTCTCTGCTTTTTAGTAGTCTGTGTGGGTTGATCATAGCTTTTCTTCCAAGGAGCAAGCATCTTTTAATTTCATGGCTGCAGCCACCATCTACAGTGATTTTGAAGCCCAGGAAAATAAAGTCTGTCACTGTTTCTATTGTTTTCTCATCATTTTGTCTTGAATTGATGGGACCAGATGCCATGATCTTTGTTTTCTGAATGTTGAGTTTTACGTTAGCTTTTTCACTCTCCTCTTTCCCTTCCATCAAGAGGCTCTTAGTTCTTCGCTTTCTGCCATGAGGGAGGTGTCGTCTGCATATCTGAGGTTGTTGTTTCTTCTGGTGATCTTGATTCCAGCTTGTGCTTCATCCAGTCTGGCATTTCACACAGTGTACTCTGCATAGAAGTTAAATAAGCAGGGTGACAATATACAGCTTTGATGTACTCCTTTCCCAATTTGGAACCAGTCTGCTATTCCATGTCCAGTACTAACTGTTGCTTCTTGACCTGCATACAGATACTCAGGAGGCAGGTAAAGTGGTCTGGTGTTCCCGTCTCTTTAAGAATTTTCCACAGTTTTCTATGATCTATGTAGTCAAAGACTTTGGCGTAGACAGTAAAACAGAAGTAGATGTTTTTCAACTCTCTTGCTTTTTCAATGATCCAATGGATATTGGCAACTTGATCTCTGTTTTTTCTGCCTTTTCTCAATCCAGCTTGAACATCTGTAAGTCCTTGGTTCATGTACTGGTGAAGAATTTTGAGCATTACTTTGCAAGCCTGTGAGATGAGTGCAATTGTGCAGTAGTGTTAACATTCTTTGGCATTACCTTTCTTTGGGATTGGAATGAAAATTGACCTTTCCCAGTCCTGTGGCCACTGCTGAGTTTTCCAAATTTGCTGGCATGTAGAGTGCAGCACTTTAATAGCATCATCTTTTAGGATTTGAAATAGCTCAATGGGCATTCCATCACCTACTAGCTTTGTTTGTAGTGATGCTTCCTAAGGCCCACTTGACTTTGCATTCTAGGATGTCTGGCTCTAGGTGAGTGACCACACCATCATGGTTATCTGGGTTGTTGTAAAGATCTTTTTTGTATAGTTGTTCTGTGTATTCTTGCCACCTCTTCTTAATATTTTCTGCTTCTGTTAGGTTCATACCATTTCTGTCCTTTATTGTGCCCATCTTTCCATGAAATAGTCACTTGGTATCTCTCATTTTCTTGAAGAAGTCTTTCCCGTTCTGTCATTTTCCTGTATTTCTTTTCATTGATCACTTAGGAAGGCTTTCTTATCCCTCCTTGCTACTCTTTGTAACTCTGCATTCAGATGGGCATATCTTTCCTTTTCTCTTTTGCCTTTCACTTCTGTTCTTTTCTCAGCTCTTTTAAGGCCTCGTCAAACAACCACTTTGCCTTTTTGCCTTTCTTTTTCTTGGAAATGGTCTTGGTCACTGCTTCCTGTACAATGTCACAACCCTCTATCCATGGTTCTTCAGGCACTCTGTCTGTCAGATCTAATCTCTTGAATCTATTTATCACTTTCTCTGTATAGTCATAAGGGATTTGATTTAGGTTCTACCTGAATGGTCTAATGGTTTTCCCTACTTCCTTCAATTTAAGTCTGAATTTGGTAATAAGGAATTTATGATCTGAGCCACAGTTACCTCCCAGTCTTGTTGTTGCTGACTGTATAGAGCTTCTCCATCTTTGGCTGCAAAGAATATAATTAATCTGATTTTGGTATTGACTGTCAATACACATGGATATCAATGATGTATATGTGTAGAGTCATGTGTGGTTTAAAGTGAGTGTTTGCTATGACCAGTGGCAAAACTATTAGCCTTTGCCCTGTTTCATTTTGTACTCCAAGGCCAAACTTGCCTGTTACTCCAGGTATCTCCTGAGTTTCTACTTTTGCATCACAGTACCCTACAATGAAAGGAACATTTTTTTTTTTGGTGTTAGTTTTAGGTGGTCTTGTATGTCATCATAGAACTATTCAGCTTCAATTCTTCGACATTTGTGGTTGGGGCATAGACTTGGATTACTGTGATATTGAATGGTTTGCCTTGGAAACAGAGATCATTCTGTCATTTTTGAGATTGCTCCCAAGTATTGCAATTTGGACTCCATTGTTGACTATGAAGGCTACTCCATTTCTTCTAAGGGATTCTTGCCCACAGTAGTAGATATAATGGTCATCTGAATTAAATTCACCCTTTCCAGTCCATTTTAGTTCACTGATTCCTAAAATGTTAATGTTCACTCTTACCATCTCCTATTTGACCATTTCTAATTTTGATTCATGGACCTAATATACCAGTTTCCTATGCATATTGCTCTTTACAACATTGTACTTTACTTCCATCACCGGTCACATCCACAGCTCAGTGCTGTTTTTGCTTTGGCTCCATCACATAATTCTTTTTGGCGTTATTTCTCTACTGTTCTCCAGTAGCATATTGGGCACCAAACAACTTACAGAGTTCATCTTTCAGTGTGATATATTTTTGCCTTTTCATAGTGTTCATGGGGTTCTCGAGGCAAGAATACTGAAGTGGTTTGCCATTCCCTTCTCCAGTAGACCACATTTGTCAGAACTCTCCATCATGACCCATCTGTCTTGGGTGGCCCTACATGGCATGGCTCATAGTTTTAATGAGTTTGATAGGGCTGTAATCCATGTAATCAGTTGGTTAGTTCTCTGTGTTTGTGGTTTTCATTCCGTCTGCCCTGTGATGGATAATGATAAGAAGCTTGTGGAAGCTTCCTGATGGGAGAGACTGACAGTGGGGGAATCTGGGTCTAGTTCTGATGGGTGGGGCCATGCTCAGTTCAGTTCAGTCTCTCAGTCATGTCCGACTCTTTGCAACCCTGTGGACTGCAGCATGCCAGGCTTCCTTGTCCATCTCTAACTCCCAGAGCTTACTCAAACTCATGTCCATCGGGTTGATGCCATCCAACATTCTCATCCTCTGTTGTCCCCTCCTCCTCCTGCCTTCAATCTTTGCCAGTATCAGGGTCTTTTCCTGTGAATCAGTTCTTTACATCAGGTGGCCAAAGTATTGGAATTTTAGCTTCAGCATCGGTCCTTTCAATGAATATTCTGAACTGATTTCCTTTAGGATGGACTGGTTGGATCTCCTTGTAGTCCAAGAGGCTCTCAAGAAATCTTCTCCAACACCACAGTTTAAAAAAGCATCAATTCTTCAGTGCTCATATTTCTTTATAGTCCAACTCTCACATCTGTACATGACTATTGGAAAAACCTTAGCCTTGACTAGATGGACCTTTGTTGGCAAAGTAATGTCTCTGCTTTTTGATATGCTGTCTAAGTTGGTCATAACTTTTCTTCCAAGGAGTAAGTGTCTTTAATTTCATGGCTGCAGTCACCATCTGCAGTGATTTGGAGGCCCCCAAAATAAGGTCTCTCACTGTTTCCATTGTTTCCCCAACTATTTGCCATGAAGTAATGGGATCGGATGCCATGGTCTTAGTTTACTAGTCTATACTCAGTAAATCTTTAATCCAATTTTCCGTTGATAGGTGGGTGTGTGGCCTGAGGCCAAACTTTGTAGGAGTAATGCCAGCAATGCCTTCTTCAAAATGACTTACGGCTCAGGATTGTATTCGGTGCCCCTGACTCTGCAGCAGGCCACTATTGACCCACACCTTCGCCGGAGGCTCCTGGACACTTATAAGCAAGTTTGGCTCAGTCTCTTATGGGAACATTGCTCCTTTCTCCTGGGCCCTGGTGCACATAAGATTTTGTTTGTGCCCCCCCAAGAGTCTGCTTCCCTAGTCCTGTGCAAGTTCTGTAATGAAATCCCACTGGCCTCAAAAGTCAAATTCCTGGGGGTTCTCCATCCCTTTGCCAGATGCCCAGGTTGGAAAATCTGTTGTGGGTTCTAAAACTTTCTTAACAGTGCGAGACTTTCTTTGGTATAATTTTTCTGCAGTTTGTGGGTCGTCTGCTTGGTGGCTCCTATGGTGGGGCCATATGGTGGGGCCCAACTAGTCTCACGGGTTGGTATAAAATTCAATTGAAAGTATAACAGTGATAGAAAACTCTAAATTCAAAGGAAAACCTGAGAGGTTATCTCAGTGGAAAAAAATTTTTTTAAGTTGTATGTTATTTCTTTCAAAAAAAATTTTATTGGTGTATAGTTTCTTTACAATGCTGTGTTAGTTTCAGATGTACAGAAAGGTGAATCAGCTGAGTGTACATATCCACTCTTTTTTGGATTTCCTTCCCATTTAGGTCACCACAGTGCACTGAGTAGAATTCTCTGTGCTATCCAGTAGGTTCTCACTATAGTGTCAATTCCAATCTCCCAGTTCATCCCACCTTCCTCCTCTCCCATTGGAGTCGATACATTTGTTCTCTATGTCTGTGTCTCTATTTCGGCTTTGCAAATAGATTTATCTGTTCCATTTTTATAGATTCCACATGAATGCATTAATATGCAATATTTTTCTTTTTCTGACTGACTTTACTCTGACAGTCTTTAGGTCCATCCACATCTCTGAACATGGCACCGTTTCATTCCTTTTAATGGCTGAGTGATATTCCATTGTATATATGTGCCACATCGTCTGTATCCATTCCTCTGTTGATGGACATTTAGGTTGCTTCTATGTCCTGGCTATTGTAAATAGTGCTGTAGTGAGCATGGGGGTGCATGTATCTTTAGGAATTATTGTTTCCTCCAGGTGTATGCTCAGGAGTGGGATTCCTGTGTCAAATACAAGTTTTATTTTTAGTTTTTTAAGAAACCCCCATACTGTACTCCATAGTGGCTGCATCAATTTACATTCCCACCAGCAGTGTAGGAAGGTTTCCTTTTTACCACATCCTCTCCAGCATTTGTTCTTTGTAGGCTTTTTAACGATGCCATTCTGACTAGTGTGAGGTGGTACCTTGTCATAGTTTATGTATTTTGTTTCATTAGATATTAGTGCAAAGGCTTATTCTCCCATTTTACCTGGAAGTTTCTGTAGTTCAGATGCAGCTTCAATGAATAATTTCTGGGTTTTAATGAAATATTAGTAAAATTCTTTTCAGCAACTGCTAAACATTTCCCTAAGTTCCACTAAATAACTTTCCTTTCTGAATAGGAAAAAAAAAAAAAAAACTTCTTAAACTTGCTGCTGCTTCTAAAATTAGTACTGTAAGTGTCCTAATACTTGTCATTAATCTCTTCTAAGAACCCATTACATTTTTTCATCACTCCCTTTACAATATATTTGTCTTATCCTGAAGTACACATACAGAAAAGTACATAAAATGTGAACATTTTAATGAATAATTATAAAGCAACAACCGTTGTAATCTCTACCTAGGTCAAGAAATAAGACAGTGCAGTTACATGAAAAGTACTTCCTCAACCATGTGCTCTTTCCTGACGACAGTCCCATTACATCCTCTCCAGAGATAAGCACTGTCTTGACTGTTGTGATAACATTTCCCTCCTTTGTAGTTTAACTGATTATTTTTACATTCCCAAATGACAAAGTTATGCAAAAACTTATTACATTATGCTTATTATTTTTAACATTGAATTTGTGAGATTCAGTCATATTTTTGTATGGATGTATCTAAGTTATTTACCTTGCTATAAAATAGTCAATTGACTGGAACACAATTTAAATGTTGTGTGAATGTTATTTATTGTGTGTATGTGTGCTTGCTCACTCAGTCATCTGTTATAAACATGCTGTTATTAATATAAACATTCTTGTGGCATGCAACTCCCTGGGGTGTATACATAGAGTTGAAATTGCTGATTCCTAAATAGATAATATGCCCAGTTAGCCACATTGTTTACCAAGATGGTTAATCTTGTTGTTCAGACGCTAAGTCATGTCCAACTCTTTGCAACTGCATCGACTGCAGCATGCCAGGCTTCTGTGTCCTTTACTATCTCCCAGAGTTTGCTCAGACTCATGTCCACTGAGTCGGTGATGCCATCCAACCATCTCATCCTTTGTTGCCCCCTTCTCCTTTTGCCTTCAATCTTTCCTACTATCAGGGTCTTATCCAGTCAGTTGGCTCTTCGCATCAGGTAGCCAAAGTATTGGAGCTTCAGCTTTAGCATCAGTCCTTCCGATGAATATTCAGGGTTGATTTCCTTTAGGATTGACTATTTTGATTTCCTTGCTGTCCAAGAGATTCTCAGGAGTCTTCTCCAGCACCCCATTTCAAAAGCATCCATTCTTCAGTTCTCAGCCTTCTTTACGGTTCAACTCTCGTATCTGTACATGACTACTGCAAAAACCATAACTTTGACTAAACTGACCTTTGTCGACAAAGTAACGTCTCTGCTTTTTTAATGCTGTCTATGTGTGTCATAGCTTTTCTTCCAAGGAGCAAGTGTCTTTTAATTCCATGGCTGCAGTCACCATCTGCAGTGATTTTGGAGCCCAAGAAAATAAAATCTGTCACTGTTTCTACTTTTTCCCCTTCTGTTTGCCAGGAAATGAGGAAACTGGATGTCATGATTTTCATTTTTTAAATGTTGAGTTTTAAGACAGCTTTTTAAAAAAATCTTTTAAAATATACATTTATTTATTTTAATTGTAGGTTAATTACTTTACAATATTGTATTGGTTTTACCATACATCAACATGAATCCACCACAAGTATACACATGTTCCCCATCCTGAATACACTTCCCTCTTTCACCCTCATCAAGAAGGTCTTTAGTTCCTCTTCACTTCCTGCCATTAGAGTGGTATCATCTGTATATCTGAGGTTGTTGCTATTTCTCCCAGCAATCTTGATTACAGCTTGTGAACCAACCAGCCCATTATTTCGTGTGATGTACTCTGCATATCAGTTGGATAAGCAGAGTGACAGTACACAGCCATGATGTACTCCTTTCCAAAGTTTGAACTATTTTGTTGCTCCATGTCCCATTCTGTTGCTTCTTGGCCTGCATATAGGGTTCTCAGGAGACAGGTAAGGTGTTCTGGTGTTCCCATCTCTTTAAGAATTTTCCAGTTTGTTATGATCCACACAGTCAAAGGCTTTAGTGTAGTTAGTGAAGCAGAAATAAATTTTCTAAAAAAATTCCCTTGTTTTTTCGATGATCCAGCATATGTTGACAATTTGATCTCTAGTTCCTCTGCCTTTTCTAAATCCAGCTTGTACATCTGGAATTTCTCAATTCACATACTGTTGAAGCCTAGCTTGAAGCATTTTGAGCATTACCTTGTTCACATGTGAAATGAGCACAGTTGTATGGTAGTGTCAGTGTTCTTTGATGTTGCCATTCTTTGGGATTGGAATGAAAATGGACTTTTCCAGTCTTGGCCACTGCTGAGTTTTTCAAATTTGCTGGCATATTGAGTGCAGCAGTTTAACAGCATCATCTTTTAGGGTTTGAAAAGGCTTAGCTGAAATTCCATCACCTCCACTAGCTTTGTTCATAGTAATGCTTCCTAAAAGGCCCACTTGACTTCACATTTGAGGATGTCTGGCTCTAACTGAGTCACCACACCATCATGGTTATCTGGGTGATTAAGACCTTTTTTTGTATTATTATTCTGTGTATTCTTACCACCTCTTCTTTATCTCTGATGCTTCTGTTATATCCTTGCCATTTCTGTCCTTTATCGTGGTCATCTTTTCATGAAATGTTCCCTTGGTATCTCCAGTTTTCTTGAAGAGATCTCTAGTCTTTCCCATTCTATTGTTTCCCTCTATTTCTCTGTATTGTTCATTTAAGAAAGCTGTCTTATCTCTCTTTGCTGTTCTCTGGTACTCTGCATTCAGTTGGGTATATCTTTCCCTTTCTCCTTTGCCTTTTGCTTCTCTTTTCTCAGCTATTTTTAAGGCCTCCTCAGACAACCACTTTGCCTATTTGCATTTCCTGTCTTGGGGATGGTTTTGGTCATTACTTCCTGTACAATGTTAAGATGGTGGTACCAGTTTACCTCTTATCTATAGTGTGTAAGTTTTCTTATAATATTTCCTGAATAACATGTTGATACTCTTGGGCTATTAATTTTATCAATGTGAAATCTTATGGTACTTTTCTTTTTCTTTTGTTTTCTATAAACTTTATTGAGGTATTACTATAATAATTTCCTAATTATGATTTTACTAATTATAACATTAATTTCTCTTATTTTCCTCAGTTTAGTTCAGTCGCTAAGTCATGTCCAACTCTTTGTGACCCCATGAATTGCAGCACGCCAGGCCTCCCTGTCCATCACCAACTCCCAGAGTTCACTCAGACTCACGTCCATTGAGTCTGTGATGCCATCCAGCCATCTCATCCTCTGTCGTCCCCTTTTTCTCCTGCCCCCAATCCCTCCCAGCATCAGAGTCTTTTACAGTGAGTCAACTCTTCACATGAGGTGGCCAAAGTACTGGTGTTTCACCTTCAGCATCATTCCTTCCAAAGAAATCCCAGGGCTGATCTCCTTCAGAATGGACTGGTTGGATCTCCTTGCAGTCCAAGGGACTCTCAAGAGACTTCTCCAACAGCACAGTTCAAAAGCATCAATTCTTATTATTTTCCTAGGGATGCCATTGTAGTTGTTCAGTTGTGCGGTCATGTCCAATTCTTTGCAGCCCCATGGACTGCAGCATGCCAGGCCTTCCTGTCCCTCACCATTTCCTGGAGTTTGCTCAAGTTCACATTCATTGCATCAGTGATGCCATCCAGCCATCTCATCCCTTGATGCCCTCTTCTGTCCTCAATCTTTCCCAGCATCAGGGACTCTTCCAATGAGTCTGTTTGCCTCAGGTGACCAAAATACTGGAGCTTCAGCATTCTTCCAGTGAATATTCAGGGTTGATCTCCCTTAAGATTGACTGGTTTGATCTCCTTGCTGTCCAGGGGATTTTCAGGAGTCTTCTCTAGCACCACAGTCCAAAGGCATCAATTCCTTGGCATTCTGCCTTCTTTACAGTCCAGGTCTCACAACTGTACATGATCACTGTGAAGACCATAGCCTTCACTATACAGACCTTTGTCAGCAGAGTAATGTCTCTGCTTTTCGGTACACTGTCTAGGTTTGTCATATCTTTCCTGCCAAGAAGCAGCCATCTTCTGATTTCATGACTGCAGTCACTGTCCACAGTGATTTTGCAGCCCAAAAGAGAGAATCTATCACTACTTCCACCTCCCCTCTCTATTTGCCACGAAGTAATGGGGCCAGATGCCATGATCTTAGTTTTTTCTAATATTTAGTCTTAAGCCAGCTCTTTCACTCTCATCCTTCACTCTCATTAAGAGGTTCTTTAGTTCCTCTTTCTTTTCTTCCAGAGTAGTATTAGTGATTAGAGTGGTATCATCCACATCTCTGTGGTTGTTGTTTCTCCCACCTGTCTTGATTCCAGCTTGTAACTCATCCAACCCGGCATTTCTCATCATGCACTCAGCATATAGGTTAAACAAATAGGGTGACAGCAGACAGCTCTGTCGTACTCCTTCCTTGATCTTGAGCCAGTCAGTTGTTCTATACAGTGTTCTAACTGTTGTTTTCTGACTCACATACAGGTTTCTCAGGAGACAGGTAAGATGGTCTGGTATTCCCATCTCTCTAAGAGCTTTGCACAGTTTGTCATGATCCACAAACTAATAGATACATTAAAACAACAGAAATATATTGTCCCACAGTTACGGAGACTACAAGTTTGAAATGAAGGTGTCAGCAAGGTCTGGCTCTCTCTGAACCCTATAGGGAAGAATGCTTCCTTGCTGCTTCTAGCTTCTGGTATTGGCCAGTAATCTTTGGTATTCCTTGGCTTATAACCATATCATGCCACTCTCTGCCTCTGTCATCACATGGTCATCTTCTCCTGTGTGTGTCTCTCCTTTTATGAAGATATCAAAAATGTTCAATTAAGGCTATTTTATGTTCAATAGCCTTATGCTCAATGTTCAATCCAGCCTATTTTGATAGGATCTCATCTTAATATATTATATTTGCAATAATTCTATTTTCAAGTAAGGATACATTCTGAGCTATTGCAGCTTTGAGCTTTTTTGAGGGACTTTGTGTCTCAAATCTTTTTTAGAGACAAAGTCAACGCATAACATTTACATATCATGAAATATAACTAATTTTATATGGACAAATCAATGAATTTTGATAATGTATATTTTACTATATGAAGATCTAGAATATTTTCATCACCACACCATTAAGTATGATAATGTTTTCCTCCAGGTTTACTGAGATTTCATTAACAAACAAAGTTGTATATATTTAACATGTATACAGGTTTTCCGGGTGACTCAGATGGTAAAGAATCTGCCTGCAATGAGGGAGGCCTGTGTTTGATCCTTGTATTGGGAAGATCCCCTGAAGAGGGCATGGCAACCCACTCCATTATTCTTGCTTGGAGAATCCTCATGGACAGAGGAGGCTGGTGGGCTACCATCCAAAGGGTCCAAAAAGTTAGACATGACTAAGCAACTAAGCACAGCACAATGTGTATACAGTGTGATGATTTGATATAAGGATACCTTGTGAAATAATTATCATCATCAGGTTAATTAACATATCCATCACCTTCCAGAGTTACCTGCATGTGTGTGTAGTGGGAAAACTTATGATTTACTCTTTTAGCAAATGCCAAGTATAAAATGCAATATTACTATTAATAAGTATAGTAACATGCTGTATGCAGAGTTATGTGCTATACTCTAGAACATTTTCCGTCTTATAACTACAGTCTTGAACCCTTTGACAAGAATTTCCCTATCCTTTAAACCCTAGCTGCTGGTAACTGCCATTCTACTTTCCGTTTCTACAAGTTTTTTTTTTTTTTTAAGATTTCACTACAAATGAGATCTATAGTATTTTTCTCTATCTGACTTATTTAACATAATGCCTTCAGATTTCATCCATGTTGTCACAAGTGGCATTATATCCTTATTTTTCACAGCTGAATAATATTCTTTTGAGATAGATACCACATTTTCACACATTCATCTTTCTATACACATATAGGTAGTTTCCATACCTTGGCTATTGTGAATAATGCTGCAATGAACATTAAAGTGCAGATATTTCTTTGATCTATTGTTATAAACTATGGTATATGGCCAGCAGTGGGAATGCTGGATCATATAACTCTACTTTTAATTTCTGAAGAGCATCCATACTGTTCTTCATAGTAGTTGTTATCAATTTATATTCTCATCAACACTGCATAGGATATCCCTTTTCTTTACCTCCTTGAAAAATGTGTGAACTCTTGTCTTTTTAATAAGAGACAGTCTAATAGTTATGATTGTGGTTTTCAGTCTATCTGCCCTCTGATGGAGAAGGATAAGAGGCTTATGGAAGATTCCTGATGGGAGAGACTGACTGAGGGGGAAACTGGGTCTTATTCTGATGGGCAGGGATGTGCTCATTAAATCTTTAATCCAATTTTCTGTTGATGGATGGAGCTGTGTTCCCTCCCTGCTATTTACCTGGGGCCAAATCCCTGGTGGCTCAGATGGTAAAGCGTCTGCTCGCAATGCGGAAGACCTGGGTTCGATCCCTGGGTCAGGAAGAGCCCCTGGAGAAGGAAATGGCAACCCACTCCCGTATTCTTGCCTGAAAAATTCCGTGGACAGAGGAGCCTTGTAAGCTACAGTCCATGGGGTCGCAGAGAGTCGGGCATGACTGAGCGACGTCACTTCACTTCAAAATATGGTGGAGGTAATGAAGGTAACGGCAACCTCCTTCAAAAGATCCTATGCATGTCCTGCTACACTCAATGCCCCCAGCTCTGCAGCAGGCCACTACCAACCCATGCCTCCACTGGAGACTCCTAGATCCTCACAGACAAATCTGGATCAGTCTCTAGTGAGGTCACTGCTCATTTCTCCTGGGGCTTGGTGCACACAAGGTTCTGTTTGTGCCCTTCAAGAGTCTATTTCCCAGTCCTGTGTAAGTTCTGATAGCTCTATGGTGAGGTTAATGGCGACCTCCTCCA
>SJYC01103510.1:0-12504 GCA_006408675.1 Madoqua kirkii
ATCCCTTAAATATTTATTAAATGTCTAATGAGATGTGTATAAGAGACAGGAATATAAACAAGAAAATGTCAGTTCAAAAAAGAAAAGACCAAGATACACTCAAATGTAGAAATATTTTAAGTGCAGAGATTATAGAGTATGAAGATCAAGATCCTCCTTACCCAACACATTCAAAAACTGCAAGATCTGCTAGTAACACCTGGCCCCATAATCTTGACATCATTTCAATAAAGGATTTAGACACTAAGAATAAGTTAGCTAGTGATCCTGGTATCACCACAGTGAAGACTTCAGACCCTAAGAATAATGTGGCCCATGATCCAGGTATCATCACAATAAAGACTCTAGACACTAGGAATAATTTAGCTCATCCTAGTATCACCACAATAAAGACTTTAGACACTAAGAATATGTTACAAGAAAGACTACCACATGTTTCTTTACCAGACTTTGAGGGAGACTCATCAGTGACTGGAAAAGTAAATGTACATAAATGTCGCCTCTCAAAATCATTAAGTCTTACTTCCCATATAGAAAATTTAAAACAATCAATGGTGCTCAAGTCAATTTTAAGTAAAAATCTGCAAGACCTTTCAGATAGATTATTTTCTACACCAAGTATTTCTATGGTCCCTGAAGCAAGAAAGAAAAGTTACAGCTCTCCACTTCTGGTTATCCATGATGAACAACCAAGTAGTTTGGAAGATAAAGTATTTGAAAAAATTCAAGATTTAAGTAATTCACTTTCAGAAGGAGGCATTTTAAATTCAAAGTCTCTTTTAAGTCAAATAATTAAAAATATTCCCCCAGATTCACTTTCAGAAGGCAGACCAGGAAATTCTCCTGAGACAGAAGAGGAACCCGTCTCTGAAAAACACTTACAGCCTGGTGAGATAGATTTTCCAATTAAAAAAAAGAGTAGTTTCAAAAAGAAACATTCAAAAAGTGAAATATCTAGCTCCAAACCAGATTTGAATAGCCTTGTATATGATTATGTTATAAAGCAAATATTCACTGCACCGATCTTCTCAGAGTTGGCAAGAGGAGTGAAAGAAGCGAGTGAAACACAGATAGACTCGCAGAGGCAGTTACCCACAGCTTGGGGACTTCGCTCTCTTCCAGTGTTCTAGTTCCCCACTATGAAGAAAGCAATAATGAAATAGAATTTCCACCCGCCAATTCTGTTATAAGCCAGATAATACAGGCATTTCCTGTAGATACTCTTTTAGAATCAGGGATAATCAAAGTTATAGAATTAGATAAAGAATACCAGAAAGGTTTTTTGCTGGATACAGAGACAGCTTTTGATGAAGAAAAGCTAAAGGATTCCACAGAGTATTATTCAGAAATCAGAGCCAAAGCAGAACCTCTTTCAGACCAGAATTCAGCCATCATTCACCAAGAAACCACTTCTTTTAAAAGAGTTGAATTCATGGACAAAGGCCAAAATACATCCCCACATGATTCAAAATACCTGTCGACATCAGATAAAAAATTAGATTTGCCAAGAAATGGTCAGAGACTTGATAGAGAAGAAAATGATACAAGTTCTACTTTAGAAAATTTAAGTACCTCATTAATGGGTAAATTTAATGACTCTGATGTAATAATGTTAAAATCTTTTTTGAAAAACATATTTAACTTTTTTTTCAAATATAATCAATCTGAAAACAGACCACCAGAAAAAGAATTAGAAAGACTAATTCAACATCCTTTTCCAAATAAGACAGAAGACCTTGAAGAAACTGAAGAGAATTTTGATAAAGCAGACAAATTGGACAGAAAACCTGTTTTGAATCCAAAGCTACGTATATTTCTAGAAGAACTCTCAGAGTCAGAAATAAAAAATTTAAAATCTGAATTAAGTAAACATGTCCAGCATTACCTTGTAGAAAAGCTTTCAGAATCAGGACATATCACCAAAGAAGACTTACCAAAAATCTACCAAAATCTGTATTTGATGAATGAAAAAGTAGAACCAGAAGGACAAAATATTTTTCTGGAGAAATATTCAGAAACTGTAAAAGAAATCATGTCTTTTGTAAATAATTTTAATCATCATTTCATAGATAAACATTTGGAAATAAAACTAAGATCTTTTTTAAATAAAATTCTCCAAAACTATTTCCTGAAAAACCTTTCAGACAATAGTTTATTTAAACAGAAAGAATCTGACCCTATGTGCTCAAAAGTATCTTCTCTAAGAGCTCAGAGTGCCTCGATATCTTTGCAGGAGTCAGGACAAGATACTTCAAGCAGGAGTTTTGGCAGTAGACTTGAAATAAACATGAAATATCCCTTAAATAAATCTCTACAAAGCTATCTTATAGCTTTATCAGAAAATGAAATGTTAGATCTAAAAGCTGATTTAAGCAAACACCTCCAGAGCCTTTTTATAGAAAAACTGTCAAAATCAGGACTAATCACAGAAAGGCAATTAGAGGGGATAAGCCAGCACATAAATTTGGTTAATTTTAGTTCCACACCACTAAAATGTATAAAGCCAGATTTGTCTTTAAGAGATGAAAATCAGTTTGTAGCGGAGCATTCAGAAAAGCAAAATAAATATTCAAAAATTGCTCAGAAACCACTTTACAAAAAGTTCCTGAGGATAGACTTGTAGAAACAGAGTTGACAAAAAAGGAAGAAAAAGAAGTTTTTTCCTTAGAAAATATTAAAGAAAATCCATCAATAATTCAGGAACAGAAAAGACATTCTCAAGAAGCTAAAATACTGAGATTAATTAAAGTACAACCTTGTTCCAACAAAAACACTCAGGTGATTCCACTAAATAAGTCTTCAGAAAGACTTATAGATACAGTGCCTAAGAAAAAAAAGAAAGAACATGGTTTCATGCAGTTTCCTCATGAAGAAAATTTTGACTTTAAAACAGAGACTCAAGACCAACATAATTGGAGTGGTAAATCAAAAATAACTCAATCAAAGGCTTGCTTTGAAAAGACACTAAAAATGAAGTCTCTTGACAAAAAGGATCACAATAACACCTATAAGTTGATGGTACAGGAAAAACCTGAAGCAGTATTGTCACCATATCAAAGAATTCCTAATTGTAAGATGCCAAATAAAGATGAGGAATATGTAAACAAATTCACTTTTCCTTCCAGGCAAAATAATAATCTAACTTGCCTCAATTCAGAGGCTGGACAGAAATCAAAGTTAGAAGACCAATGTCATCAGAGATTGAAAGGAAATAATAACAATAATAAAAAACAACATTTAGAAATATTTGCACATTACAAAGAAGAAATACAAACCCTTTACACCAAACCAAACGAACTTTGCAATGAAAAATATGCCTGGGTGCCTGAATCACAACTGATTAAACTCTTGATAGCTGAGAAAAACTCAAAACCATCTCTCTTCCCAGAAGCACTAAAGAAAGAAAATCTAAAGCCCAAGGTCCGAAAAGAAAGAGATCATGTCAGCAAACAAAAAAAGTCTTTTAACAAGATAGTTAGTGTATTACCAACTATACCGCCCAGCACAGGAATCCATCTAAGAAAATCTGTTCCAAGGACATTGCTTCATTGGACTGCAAGAAGAACTACACATGTAATAATATTTTTCTAAGTCTTTTATTTCTTTATTGGCAAAGTTCTTTAGATAACGTAGAGTGTATGTGTCTTCATGCAAGTATGTGTGTAACCTTAATTGCCCTAATATACAGACCTCCAAATTTAAAAAAATTCTGACATTCAGATATCACCTTGCCTCATTCAAAAGGTAGTCAGAAAATCAAGGGACTGTTAACATACTTAGTGCCTTTGCATAAAATAGATAAAAGGGACCCCCAGCCCCAGATCATAAATTAGAAAAAAGTACTCTTTCCTCCAGGCCAACTCCAGGCTGACGCCGCCTGCACAGAGTACACAGTTATGTGTATGGAAGACCAGCTGTTTCAGCCCTGACTGACTCCTCAGCCAGGGGCTGTTATGCAGCCACAACCTGTGCAACCACGGGCAGTGGCTGTATACTACAGAAAGGCTGGGATTGTCTTTTCATGCAGATATAAGTATATAGTCTTTTTTCAGACTGCTTAATTTTCTTTGTTTTTAAAACAAATATGAAGCTCTTATTACATGCCAGTTATTCTTCTAAGCCTTAGAGATATATAGAATTTGGTCTCTTGAATTATGAATTACAGTTTAATTTAGCTTCTACTCTTTTCTTTTTTCCATCACCACCCCTCTGCTTTGTGCTGAGAAACATGGGAATTTAAATCTATTTTTGATACTAACATAAAGCAATTAGGAAGGTACCTCTGCTACCTGACTTTATACAAACCATTCAAAAGCAGAGTTAAAATCTAGGAATGGAAGGGACTTATTTTAATTTTCTGGAACATTGCTCTTCTCTGTTAGTATATATAAATAGGCATGACTCACAGTTGGGAAAACACAAATTCTAAAATGACATAATACTGATAATTTGACGTGCATAACTATCTTTGAGAAAACAGAAAGCAAATTATTAGCTTTAGTAAATAGTAAGGCAAATCAGTTGCAGGGTAAATATTATCAACATAGCTTATTCTCTCAACTTTGGATTTCTCTTTTCTAAATTCAGTAATTTAATGAGTGTGTGTGTGTGTGTGTGTGTGTGTGTGTGTGTGTGTGTGTGTATAGGAAAAAGGAAGTAAAAGGTGTTCATAGTTTTTGGAGAGGGAAGACTTTCTGAAGTTCCTTCAGATAGTGGAATCTTTCATATCACTTTTCCAAACAAAATAAGAAATTATGTTTATGTTTGTGTTGCTGCTGCTGCTGCTGCTAAGTCGCTTCAGTCGTGTCCGACTCTGTGTGACCCCATAGACAGCAGCCCACCAGGATCCCGCATCCTCTGGGATTCTCTAGGCAAGAATACTGGAGTGGGTTGCCATTTCCTTCTCCAATGCATGAAAGTGAAACGTCAAGGTTGCCCTAATTCTTCTTGGTCCTGCCTAGGTCTTACTTGCCAGCTGTATTAATCTACTTCCACCTTCTCACCAGATCAAAGCAGGCTTATTCCCTTGGGGTGGCCATTCCCTTGGGGTGCAAAGTTTTAAGTGACAAACTGGTCAAACTGCAAAGTTTATGCTAATCTGAGAAATGACTAATAACTCCATATCCTCCTATGGATACTTATAGATTATTATATTTTTAATATAGTCATATTATACAGATTTGAAGAAAAAGGAAAACAAAGACCATAATCCCACCACCCTAAAACAACCATTAAAAAAATTATTATGGCATATTTCCTTCCAGTTACTTTCTTAACTGTAAAATTTGTTTAGTCTCAGAATATACACAAAATTTTTAATATTTTAGACTCAATGGACATCAGTTTGAGCAAACTCTGGGAGATAGTGAAGGACAGGGAAGCCTGGCATCCTGCAGTCATGAGGTTGCAAAGAGCCAGACACGACTTAGCCACTGAGTAACAATAAAAATCACAATAAACATAACCATATCGATGCTGAGCTCTGCATGTGTGTGTATGGATATATCAAAGAAGGTGTTAATTTTTAAAGACTGTTTAGATGATTTTAAAAGTGAAATGAGTTCATAATTTATATTTGGGGTTGGGGAAGAGCTAGTTTAGAGGAGAATTAAAGGAGGGCTGGCTTTGCCTAGGAGTCTGACCCCTGAAGACAGCTCCCTTAAGATTTCTGGTTTCCAGCTTCATATCTTGCATCTCTTTAGAAACAACAGATTCTTTGAAACAATAAGATTATTTAAAGTATGGTTTCTATGGTATCTGATGGCAGGTGTTGAATGTAGGGTCTGAATTTAGGGACCATCTATAAAACATTTTGAATGCTCTCATTCTTTATGATATTATAAACTTTAGTCCTTGTAAATCTAAAATGTACTCTTAAGAAATCTAACTCACCACTTGATCTTTTATTTTAATGTTTAGGATTGTTCGGATAGATTTGAGGAATTACATGTGACTTCATTTAAGCATCTTGAAAATGCAAAATCAAGAGCAAGGCTTTTAGAAAAGAGCCCAGATGATAGCCATAATCAGTTCAAACGCTTTGCAAGACCATATACTGCTCCAGAGGTTAACAAAAGAGGAGAAAGCTACACTGGAAAATTTACAAGTCCTCGAATGGTTTCAGCAGGCTTAGTTCGTATAAATGATTCAATCCCAGAGTATGAAATCCATAAAATGCGGGCCAAAAAAAAAAATTAAAAGAGAATATTGAAAAATGCTCACTCATTTGTGATATTATCCAAATGTTAAACAGTTCAGAATGATATGTGAGGCCAAAATAGCATTTCTCCAATTAGCAAAATGGTTTGGAGATCAGTCCTTTTTGTGTGATAAGAATCGGTAACCAAATTTCATCTTGTTAGAACCATTTTGTTTTAATTAAAATGAAAAAGAAACACTTTTGATGTAAATGTGTTTTTGTTTATGAACCTTAGGGAAAAAACTCAGAAATATGTATTCATTAGTAAAGTCTTATTTCCCAGCTTTTCCCCATTTCCACTGTTCTCTTATTTCCCAAATCTTTGCTATGCTCTAAATTATCCCTGATCACCCGGTTTCAGGGTCTCTCTTTGCAGTTATGTATGTTTAGCCTTTGGTATGAGTATACTTTACCTCTTGAGTTCTAGATTCAATAGTATGCAACTCCCTGGGCCTGTAGAACATCTACTAATTTCAATATCAATATCTGATACTACAGCTTTTTACACTATAAAGATAATAAAAAACAGGTTTAACAGTACTAAGACCTGAGGCATCTAATACCCTGGAGTGACTTTCTAACTCTGACTATGAAACAGCCTCTTTGATAACACAGAACTCAGGAAGAAACTGTATGAAACAGAAACTGCATTAAAGTACCTAGCTAATCAGCACAGGATTTAAACCAAGAAACTGGTTCTATTCTTACCAAATAAAATGTCTGAATATTGTTAACCTTTGGTTTACTCTTGAAAAGTAAGAATTTCAATTTATAGAATTTTTGTCAGTTTCCATTTTATACCATAAATCATAAAGTCTATGGAGTTCAAATAGAATTGGCTGAAGAAAACATTAATTCCTGATCACTCATTTAATAGCATAATCAAAGCAGTAATTTTGGCAGGGAGACCAAGAATTTCTAGCAATTCTCAAAGTTGCCAGTGCATGTATCAATCAGAGTATGACTGGGAAAGCACAAATACCCTTGGATCTTCCAAGTAGAAGGACATAGGGAATTGGTTTCATGCGTAATGGAAAACAAGGCTAAGAAACTAAAAGGGATGATGTGGCAATCCAGAGAATGGCAAGAGGCAAAAATACCACCCCTCAGGACATCAGGAAGAAGTGTTGTGACCCAAGTCCTAAAGCCAGAAGTCAAAGAAGACACAACCAGTGAGAGACACCACAAGAAACAGGGGAGTGGGGCAAGGAGAACTGTCCTCCCTCCTTCTGCCCTCTCAAAGTGTTAGCCGCTCAGTCATGTTCAACTCTTTGTGAGCCCATGGGCTGTAGCCTCATCCATGGAGTTCTCCAGACAAGAATACTGGAGTGGGTTGTCATTCCCTTCTCCAGGGAATCTTCCCAACCCAGGGATCGAACCTGGATTTCCCATGTTGCAGGCAGATTCTTTACCGTCTGAGCCATCAGGGGAAGTCCTGGAAACTGGGAGAGCGGGGGAGCATGGGATGTTTAGTTTCCAGTGAGGCAGAGCAGGGGAAGCCTGCTCTGGAGAAATGTATTTGACAGCTAAGAGGCAACTAAACACTTATGGAGAAAACCATTGATCTAGCTTGCAGTAAGGCCTTCCCTGGTAGCTCAGCCAGTAAAGAGTCTGCCTGCAGTACAGGAGGCCCTGGTTTGACTCTTGGGTTGGGAAGATCCCCTGAAGAAGGGATAGATTACCCACTCCAATATTCTTGGGCTTCCCTGATGGTTTAGATGGTAAAGAATCCATGTGCAAGGCAGGAGACCTGGGTTGGCAAGATCCCCTGGAAAAGGGAACGGCTATGCACTCCAGGATTCTTTTTGCAGAATTCCATGGACAAGGAGCCTGGCAGGTTAGTCCCTACAGTCACAGAGTCGGGCATGACTGAGTGACTTTCTCTACTACTAGCTTGCAGTAAAGGAGGAAATAACTTACTAGATGGAAATCTCAAATCCCTTTGCCTCATTAAACTTTTAATGGCAATACTGTGACATAAATCAAAAATCTCCTACCATGGAAATAAATTTTTTTCAAGTCTTTTTAAAAAACAGCAAAAGCAGAAGACCTTTATTCAAAGAATCCCTTAAATATTATTAAATGTCTAATGCCAAACATTTTGCTAAACACTATATACTCATGAATAAGACAATGTTCTCAAGACATACTCAGTATACTGGGGACATAAACACAGAATTAGAGTCTCAAGTGTTGTTGGGGAAAGTACTGTAGAAACTCATGGGGGTACATTTTGGCCAAAGTGGCTGGGCTAGTTTGGATCCTTCAGAAAGCAGATACCAAAATGAGATCAGTCACGTATGGTAAGCAGAATAATAACTGTCCCCCCTACCCTCAGTCAACAACATATCTACAACCTAATCCCAGGAACCTGTGACCATGTTACCTTACATGGCAAAAGGTACTCTGCAGCTGTGATTAATGATTTGGAGATAGGCTATCCTGGATAATCTGAATCGGCCCAAAATAATCAAAAGGGTTTTTAAGACAAAAGCAGCAGGGTCAGTCAGAGAGAGACAGAGGTGTGATCACTGAAACAGAAGTTGAAGTAATGCTGGCCTCTGAAGTAAAGGAAGGCTGGTAGTTTCTAGAAGCTGGAAAAGGCAGCAGATTCTTGAGAGCTCCCAGAAGGAATGTAGCCCTGCCGAATCATTTTACAATTCTGACCTCCAGAACTGTAAGATAATAAACTTGTGGTTGTTTGAAGTCACTAAATTTGTGTTAATTTGTTATAACAGTGATGAAAAAACTGATACAGCATTCCAGGATCTTCAGGAACAAAATTTAAGGCATTCACTCTCAGGGTGAGGCTGTTAATTATCATATCTACTTCTTTGTTGTTCAGTTGTGTCTGAGTCTTTGTGACCCCATGGACTGCAGCATGCCAGGTTTCCCTGACCTTCACTATCTCCCAGAGTTTGCTCAGACTTACGTCCATTGAGTCAGCGATGCCATCCGACCATCATCTTCTGTCGCCTCCTTCTCCTCCGGCCCTTAATCTTGCCCAGCATCAGGGTCTCTTCTAATGAGTCAGCTCTTCACATCAGGTGAGCAAAGTATTGGAATTTCAGATGCAGCATTAGCCCTTCCAATGAATTTCAGGGTTGATTCCCTTTAGGATTGACTGGTTTAATCTCCTTGCAGTCCAAGGAACTCTCCAGAGTCTTTCCCAGCACCACAGTTCAAAAGCATCATTCTTTGGTGCTCAGCCTTCTTTATGGTCCAACTATCACATCCGTACATGACTACTAAAAAACCATAGCTTTAACTGGTTATGGGATGTTTAATTTTTTTGTTTTTTAAAAAGTTAACCATTTTTTTTGTTTTTAAAAATTCTTTTCTTTTTAATGGGTGTACATGTGTTCCCCATACTGAACCCCCCTCCCACCTCTCTCCCCATCCCATCCCTCAGGGTCATCCCAGTGAACAAGCCCTGAGCAACCTGTCCCATGCATTGAACCTGGACTGGCAATCTGTTTCACATATGATAATATACAAGTTTCAATGCTATTCTCCCAAATCATTAACTTAAAAAGTTAACAATTTTTTAAAATTTTAATTAGGATATAATGGCTTTACAATACTGTGTTAGTTTCTGCTACACAATGTGAATCAGCTGTAAGTATCCGTATGTCCCTCCCTCCTGATCCTTCCTCCCACCCCATGCCCCATCCCACCCTTCTAGGTCATCATAGAGCACTGAGCTGAGCTCCCTGTGTTACATAGCAACGTCCCACTAGCTATCTATTTTACACATGGTAGTGTATGTATGTCAGTGATAACTCTTTCAATTCGTCCTACCCTCTCCTTTCCCACCATGTGTCCACAAGTCCATTTTCTAAGCCTGCATCTCTTTTTCTGCTCATCGGTACCATTTTTCTAGATTCCATATATATATATATATATATGCATTAATATACAATATTTTTATTTTTCTGACTTACTTCACTCTGTATGACAGATTCTAGGGTCATACACATCACTGTAACTGACCCAATCTCATTCAATTTCATTCCTTTTTTGTTCATTTTAAGCTCTCGGATGACCTAGAGGAGTAAGATGGGGAACTGGGGTGGGAGGGAGGAGATTATATACACACACATACATAGCTGATTCACATATTATACAGCAGAAACTAACACAACATTGTAAAGCAATTATCCTCCAATGAAAAAAACACCTTATAAATACACAGAAAACCTACAGTTACCAAAGGGTTAAGTAGGTAGAGGGATAAATCAGAAGTTTGGGATTAACAGATACACACTACTATATATAAGAATAAGGATCTACTGTATAGCACAGGGAACTATATTCAATATCTTTTAGTCTATACTAGAAAAGAATTTGAAAAAGAACATAGAGAGAGAGATACATATATCACTTTGCTATACACATGAAACTAACACATTGTAAGTCAACTATATTTAATACTTAAAAAAAAAATCCACTGGCTTTGTTTCTCTGGAGAACCCTAATTCAGTGAAACTGAGAGGCACTGTACCTTGGCCTCCAGTCATCTTTTGCAGTACACATATTGACTCTCCACACAGATTTTGGAGAATTTCTGTTATGGTTCCTGTGTCTCTTGCTGAGGGGAATTTAGGTGGTTAGTGGAATGAACTATAGCTCCCCACCCCAACTACACCCCACCTCAAGGCCTCAGTTGGTACTTGTCTCCTCTCCTCCACGTTGACAAGTCTTGGAGCCTTCTTGATGAAGTAACCCAAACATCCTTGAGGGAGACTGGCCAATAAACATGAAAAGGTTTGTGTTTTTAACTATTAATTTGTATATTATTTATCTCATTAGTGTCAAGTCTTAAAGCAATCATTTAAAAATGATTTTTAATGTAATGTCAAGTGTGTGCAAGTAAAATCTGCTAATTGAGGTAAACCCAACTTATCACAGTCCAAAATATATATTCCCTTTAAGACAGCATATCCCCTTTGGCTAATAAGGTAAAACCTCAAGTTCTCTATGTCCTTCTATGTTGTATCCCCTACAGGAGCAAGAATAATCACATAAAGGGCTGGAAGATCTGCTTCCACTGAATCAAATACCAAGTTGTCCCCAATTCAAGAGTTATATATCTATTTCTCTGAGAAAGAGATTTCCTTGGCAAAACAAATTAGAATCTAGTTTTAACTCTGTCAAACCACACAAAATTATTAAGTATAAACTCAATTGAATAAATCTTTATTGAGCTCCCATGGGGTGCATGAATTTAGGATCTATAGTTTACATAAGTAGAAAAGTGTTACTTTAGCCCCTTAAAAAAAAAGCAAATTACAACTGCTGTGTGTATTTCAAGTGATTCATTTAATGTGAGTGAGGCTCAGTTTGATATTAACAGAAATATTAACAGAAGAAAGTGGGAAAGTATAAGCATTTTCCCTTCTATCAGAAAAGGGTTTGATGCCAGGATAAAACCCTGTTGTTTTAATAATGACTGATCAAAAAGGCTAGGATCTGGAAGTAAAAAATGTACTTAGAAGCACTGTCCTCTACGGGCTCATTCCCCTGAGGGCAGCAAAATGCTGAAAAATTTAACTGGCTCAAAAATCATACTGAGAGATCAAAAAGAAGAGTTAGTCACAGCTTGGGGAAGAATATTTTTTTCATGTCATCTGTCATCTACAGATGATACTAAATGTAGTTAGAGTAATAATTCCAAAGTTTCCCTGGAGTTGTCAGAGCACTCTGAGCTAACCGAACGGGCTATAAACTCCTGCTCCTTTGAACAGAGTGGTTTCAAATGATAGATTCTCCAGTGCACCAACTGTATTTTCAAGTATAATTCTAGTATTTGTACCTAGCAATACAGAAGAAAAAGCAGCAGGGAGAAAGTGTCAAGTATATAGGACATAAAAGGATCCGGAAGCCCTAGAATTCCCAGTTTGAGTCTTCTTCGTTAGGAAAATCACATTCTGGCTCAGTCCAAGGTGATGCTGGAGACAGTGATATTGATGGCTTGTGACAAGGAGGAGGCAACAGTGAAAGTATTGAACTCTGGTTTTCTTCTTTCATCTGTTAAATAAACTCAAAATAAGGTTGAAGGCACATAAATTCAATACATTAATTTTTTAAAAAATAATCAATAGCTTTTAAAGAAGTCATGTTAGAAGTGTTTAAATTGTTTTAGGTATTTTCACTTAAACATGCCTTTGATTCTCATCATCTGAAAACAAGAAGCAGTACTAACCAAATAAACTGATTTTTATCCGAGAATTATTTTGCCCCTCCATCATTTCTAGCCAATATAGAAAAATATCTCTAAATTAATCAAAATATAAACTTAGAAT
>SJYC01103516.1:0-11887 GCA_006408675.1 Madoqua kirkii
GGAACTCTCTTGCTTTTTTGATGATCCAGTGGATGTTGGCAATTTGATCTCTGGTTCCTCTGCCTTTTCTAAAACCAGCTTGAACATCTGGAAGTTCACGGTTCACGTATTGCTGAAGCCTGGCTTGGAGAATTTTGAGCATTACTTTACTAGCATGTGAGATGAGTGCAACTGTGCGGTAGTTTGAGCATTCTTTGCCATTGCCATTCTTTGGAATTGGAATGAAAACTGACATTTTCCAGTCCTGTGGCCACTGGTGAGTTTTCCAAATTTGCTGGCATATAGAGTACAGCACTTTCACAGCATCTTTCAGGATTTGAAACAGCTCAACTGGAATTCCATCACCTCCACTAGCTTTGTTCATAGTGATGCTTTCTAAAGTCCACTTGACTTCACATTCCAAGATACCTGGTTCTAGATTAGTGATCACATCATCATGATTATCTGGGTCGTGAAGATCTTTTTTGTACAGTTCTTCCATGTATTCTTGCCACCTCTTCTTAATATCTTCTGCTTCTGTTAGGTCCATACTATTTCTGTCCTTTATGGAACCTATCTTTGCATGAAATGTTCCCTTGGTATCTCTAATTTTCTCAAAGAGATCTCTAGTCTGTCCCATTCTGTTCTTTTCCTCTATTTCTTTGCATTGATCGCTGAAGATGGCTTTCTTATCTCTTCTCGCTATTCTTTGGAATTCTGCATTCAGATGCTTATATCTTTCCTTTTCTCCTTTGCTTTTCACCTATTTTCTTTTCACAGCTATTTGTAAGGCTGGGAAATGCAAATCAAAACTACCATGAGATACTAACTCCCATCCTTTACAATGGCTGTTATCAAAACGCAGAAAATAACGAGTGTTGGAGAGAATGTAGAGAAACTGGAACTCTTATGCACTGCTGGTGGGAGGGTAAAATGATACAGCTACTGTGGAAAACAGTATGGTGGCTCCTCAAAAAATTTAAATAGAATCACCATATGATCCAGCAATTCAACTTCTGGGTATGTACCTAAAAGAAATGAAGTCACAATCTCATAGAGATTTGTATACCCATGTTCATAGAAGCACTATTCTTCACAAGAGCTGCAATGTGGAAGCAACCCAAGTTTTCAACAGCAAATAAATGAAGAAGCAAAATGTAGTGTACACATACAATGAAGAATTATTCAACCTTAAAGACTAAGGAAATTCTGCAATATGCTGCAATACCAAGGAACCTTGAGGATATTATGCTAACTGAAAATTCTCAGTCAGAAAATAATAAATACAGTACTTATATTGGTACTTACAGTAGTCAAATACCAGAGACAGAAAGTAGAATTATCGTTTCCAAGAGGTGGGGAGTTTTGGAGATAAAGAGCAGTGATGGTTGTACAATATTATGAATTATTTGATACCACTGAACTATACTTAAAAATGGTTAAGATGGTAAGTTTTGTTATATATATCCTACCAAAATATTTCCCCTACTCCTTGCCTCTGCTGGGAAAAAAAAAAAAAAGGCAGCACTTCTGGAAGTTCCCTGAGTTCTAGGCATCTCTCTTGGTAACAGCAAAGAGCCAACAACAGACACTTTACTTTCTAAACTGAACCTCAGTATGAAGAGTAATACTTGAATGAAAACTAGGACTGGATATTGTATTCTATTGTACAAAAGGGTATGTAACTAGAAGACTTAAAAGTATTAGTGAGTAAAAAGTGAAATGACAAAAATGATGACAACTGTTAAGATCAGGATGAATTTATAAACAAAACTAAGTAAGATCACTCTATTTTGTAGGACTAAGGTATTTGCAAGGCAGGTTCTATTTTATAGAAATAATTATATAATAAAGATTTAGAGATTAAAGGTGGAAGATCCCAGAGAAACATTTATTTATCAGCATGTTTCTTTAAATATTATGTAATGTATCAGTTATTACCCAGGGATGATAAAGAAGACAGGATGCCAATTTTGGGGGGTTTAATGTGGAAAGACGTATACATCAGTCATTATAAGATAATATAGTAAATATCTTTTTATGAGGATGTCTAAGATCTGCAGGAGCATAACAGAATTAAAGATATAAGAGCAAAGGCTTCAGATTTGATATTTGAGCCAACTCTTTAAGCAAGAGGAAATTTTTAGAGGCAGAAAATCGAGAAGGGTATTTCAAGCAGAAATAAAAGTATGTCCTAAGACTCAGTAACAATAAATGAAACTCGAAAATCAGATATATTCCATACCATTAAAAGTCCTTATACCACATTAAGAAATTTAGGCTTTATCCCATAGGATTTAGGAAATCAGTGGCAATTTTAAAGCTGGAAAGTGGCACAAACAGGCCTGTTCAGGTAACAGTGTTGAATACTGACCCAAGTGGGAGATCATAAGAGGTTATATGTATGACTAAGAAACTACGAGCAATGAGTTTACCTACAATAGTCAGGGGAGAGATGATGAGATCTGTGTAGTAACAGTGATCAGGTGAAGGAGGGGATGGACTCATGGGCATTTCAAAGACTTAGTATATAACTAGATGTGAGGGCAAAGGAAGAGGCAGTGTGAGAATAACTACAAAGTTCTCAGTGGGGTGATTTGGATTTTCATTTGCCAAAACTGGAAATTCAATAGGTCAGTGAGGTCTAAGAGAAGATTAAGGTTTTACTCAAATTGCTATACAGATAGCTTTCAAAACTCTAGCCAGAGGTATTCTATAGACACATCTGATACCTGGGAAAGAGTCAAAGCTGCAGGTAAAAATTTGAGAATCATCAGTCCTGCCTGATGACCAGGTCCCCTATCAACCTGAAGGATAATCTTAGGTACCTCTAGACCATCTGAAATCTGAGGAACTGAAACCACAGGAGCCTGTGAGACTGCTTAGGGAGAGTCTGTTTAGGCAGAAGAGCAGAGATCAATTATAGACTTTTGGAGTACAGCTTAAGTAGAGGAAGGAAAAAGAGTAGGAAAAAAAGAAAAAGAGGTAAAGGAGAACTAAGAATTATATTCTTTAAAATAGCATTACAAGAGGCAGAAGAACATTTGTACTCAACCATTTTCTTACCAAATTTTGATGGGTACTGGTTTCAGACTGTTTTTCAGGTCTGAGTGATTCAACTTGTGTTCGTGAAGTGCAGAAACAATCCTGTAAAGTCAGAAATATATTAAATAAGTGAAAAATCAAAAACACTGTAAGGGTGGCATATGGATACAAAGTGAGGAACAGAGAGAAGAGGCAACATGCAGGAGCCTGAACTGGAGCCAGGATTCATGCTGGGGGAGAAGGGAGAAGCAGCTGGGTATGCAGAAGACAAACTTCGTATCTGCTGTAGTGTTACTTGGTGCTACCTCTAACTCTTGCTCTCTACCCTGGAGGAAATATCTATTCATTCTTACTGCAGGTGCTAGTATTTAACTTTTTCATCATCTTTGCAGTTTTCTTCTGAGTGTTCAGCTAGAGATTATTCGTTGTACTCATATCATTTTATCTTGATCCTCAGATTTTTTTCCCTCAGGTGTAGGAACCATGTTTATGTATATTTAAACTACATATTGAGCATACTTGGAACCAATGTTGTTTTCTAAAGTGATAAAGATCTCTAACCAACTCAAATCAAATTAAGAAACTTAGTTCCATTATCACAATTTACATTTTCCTGCATTTTAACTTGAGGTTCTATTATCACATACTGTCAATAAAGAAATGTAACACCTAAACATGTTAGCAACGTGAAGCTACTGTTATTTATTTAGGAAGAAAATGTGCCCCCCAAAAAAGTATAAACAAGCTATATGAAAGAGATTTTTAATTAATGTCAAGCATCTCATGAATATTCATTTTTATATGGACATTAACATATAATTGGGTCTCTGGTGGCTCAGACAGTAAAGAATATGCCTGTAATACAGGAGACCTAGGTTTGATTCCTGAGTCCTGAAGATCCCTTGGAGTAGGGAAAGGCTACCCACTCCAGCATTCTTCTTTGGAGAATTCCATGGACAGAGGAGCCTAGTGGGCTACAGTCCATGTGGTCACAAAGAGTCTGACATGACTGAGTGACTAACACTTTCACTTTTCACTACTGAAGTATAATATCAACTCAGTCTTTAAGATAAATCCATCCATGTCTACTTAATGGTTTCAGTCACTTAATCAAACCAAAATCCTTTCTCTAAAAATATGCCATAATTCTCACTAATCAAACTAGTAATTTTCTCAGCCTAAATTAAGGATTAAATTGAATTCCTATAGTATGTATATGTTGTTGATCTTAACTACAATAATCTTAAGTAGATCTCCACCATTTTATTTGCCCTCGAAGAACAGGAGCTAAGAGTGCCTAGATAGCTGTAGAATCATTTCCTTTGCAAAGTTCTATTGGTTTATGTAGGGTGAATAAAATTTATAATAAAACAGTTTTTGAAGATACTATTGTTGTTCATATAAAAAATAATCACCAGTTAGGTCATTTATATGTTATTTGGTACTAAATATATTTTCCAACATTTACCCTGAATCTTTCACAATAATCATTAATATTTTGTGTGAAAAGGGTTAACATAGCAGGCCTAAAACTGCTATCCTTGGAAAGGCCTGCTTGCAAGGCTGACACTTGGCTGGTATCTAGGAACTCGGATTTTGGGAGGGTTCCCACCATTCCTTGATAAGAATGGATCACCATGCCTAAACTGTTTGTGCAAACAACATGGTTTATGCTGAATACCTGCTTTTTTTCTAAGAGTGTGGAATTTTGTTACTTGCTGCTCCTTTGAAAACACCATTTCCTACCTGTTAAACAGACAGTAAACTTTGAACAGGGAAGAATCCTTCCTTAACTTTATCTGAGTTACACAAATATCTCATTGAGGAGAAAACATGAAGGTTTTGATTCAAAAGAGTTTAAATATTTCATCATTGCAAGAAGAATATAAACTAAAAACTGAACAAATATAAATGACCCACTACCAAATTCTATTTTTCCAAAAAAATCCATAATTATGAAATAATAGATTAAGTAAGATGTCTTTCCCCCCGAATTTGGAAACCTAGGCAACCACATAGCCCTTTGAATCTCAGGATCTTCATCTATCAAATAAATGCCCCTTTACATCTCATCCAACCTACAAACTGACATAAAATTGTTAAATCTTAGATAATCCTTTAGAGCAGAAACAATGGTCCATGAATCAAATCTGACCCACCATCTGTTTTAGTGTGTAAAGTTTTACAGAAACACGGATACCTTTATTTGCATTTAAATCATATTGCTTATGGCTGCTTTGATAACAAAAGAGTAATTTAATGGAGATCATATAGCACACAAATCCTACCTGACCCTCTAAAGAAAAAGTTTGCAGATCTTGCTTTAGAAAAATGAGGTAATATTTCACCTCAATGTATTTTCCAGATATATAAAGCTCCCCTTTTAGGTAGATCAGTTCAGTTCAGTAACTCAGTCGTGTCCGACTCTTTGCAACCCCATGAATCTCAGCACGCCAGGCCTCCCTGTTTATCACCATCTCTCGGAGTTCACTCAGACTCACGTCCATTGAGTCAGTGATGCCATCCAGCCATCTCATCCTCGGTCTTCCCCTTCTCCTCCTGCCCCCAATCTCTCCCAGTATCAGAGTCTTTTCCAATGAGTCAGCTCTTCACATGAGGTGGCCAAAGTGCTGGAGTTTCAGCTTTAGCATCATTCCTTCCAAAGAAATCCCAGGGTTGATCTCCTTCAGAATGGACCGGCTGGATCTCCTTGTAGTCCAAGGGACTCTCAAGAGTCTTCTCCAACACCACAGTTCAAAAGCATCAATTCTTTGGCGTTCAGCCTTCTTCACAGTCCAACTGTCACATCCATATCCATAGCCTTGACTAGATGGACCCTAGTTGGCAAAGTAACGTCTCTGCTTTTGAATATACTATCTAGGTTGGTCATAACTTTTCTTCCAAGGAGTAAGCGTCTTCTAATTTCATGCTGCAGTCACCATCTGCAGTGATTTTGGAGCCCCTCAAAGGTCTGACACTGTTTCCACTGTTTCCCCATTAGAGTCTTTTCCAATGAGTCAGCTCTTCACATGAGGTGGCCAAAGTGCTGGAGTTTCAGCTTTAGCATCATTCCTTCCAAAGAAATCCCAGGGTTGATCTCCTTCAGAATGGACCGGCTGGATCTCCTTGTAGTCCAAGGGACTCTCAAGAGTCTTCTCCAACACCACAGTTCAAAAGCATCAATTCTTTGGCGTTCAGCCTTCTTCACAGTCCAACTGTCACATCCATATCCATAGCCTTGACTAGATGGACCCTAGTTGGCAAAGTAACGTCTCTGCTTTTGAATATACTATCTAGGTTGGTCATAACTTTTCTTCCAAGGAGTAAGCGTCTTCTAATTTCATGCTGCAGTCACCATCTGCAGTGATTTTGGAGCCCCTCAAAGGTCTGACACTGTTTCCACTGTTTCCCCATCTATTTCCCATGAAGTGATGGGACCGGATGCTATGATCTTAGGTAGATAAACTTTACTTTAAACACAAAGTGAATGCATTCTATATTTTCCAAATAACCAATAAAGCAGTCTCCTAACTTCGTAGTTCTGCCTCTCAGATTTGGCAACTGATGGAGTGAATTGGCAGATATGAGTTTGATCCTTGCCTCTAATTCTTTGCAATCTTAGGCCAAACTCTAAATGAGGATTATACCACCTGCCCTCCAATCACTAACAATTTTGAAGACTAAGAAAGATATATTCAAGTATTTGAAAATTACATATGCACTCACCACTTTTTAAAAGATCACTGCTTTAATAATTTAAATATTCAAATAAAGTATTATATTATAAGACACAATGAAAGTCCTAAAACTACTTAATCTAGACTAGATAACATGAGCTTCATACAAAACAAAAACCAAGTTAGTATCTATATATCTTGCCTTGCTAAGTCAAGGGGCTTATTTTTCATACTATTTTGTTTACCTTTAGTCAAATGGTAATTTGTAAAAAGAGATTTCTGAAAGATTTAAAGAATAAGGCTGGATGGAAGAGGAATATCTAAGGATAGTAAATTTATGAGAAAAAGTGTGCATGGGACAAAGGAATGGAGGGAGTATATCAGAAAAGTACAGGAGAAGCTCTTTTTTAAAGAGACAAAAACTCAGTGAGAACTTAACTTATGTTTAAAGACCAGAAGTCATTCAGATCAAAATAACATCTCAGAGCATAAGAATATTCCATCAGACTACTCCTTCTCTTATGGCTTTACACCAATATCTAACTCTGTTGATACAAAATTAGATCCACATTTATAAAAACTTACCAAAAGAGACATTGAATCGCTTTAGTTCACAGAAAGTAACAAAAATCCATCTACTCCAAAGAAGATTTCTGCTTTAATCTTCAAGACACTGAAATATCCTAGTATAAAAAATAGAAGCAAAATAACATATTTATATAACAATTCCTTAAAGATTTTGTTGCCAGAACCCACCACTATTTGGGCAGCTGTTCTCTGATACAAGGACTACCGACGTTTCTGAAAGGTGTTCTTCAAAGAGCATTTCTGTTTACCAAACGCCATTTCGGACCTGATATCACAAGAGATATCAGATATTACCCACTCCAGTATTCTCGGGCATTTCTGGAGGCCCAGTTGATAAAGAATCCACCAGCAATGCGGGAGACCTGGGTTCAATCCCTGGGTTGGGAAAATCTCCTGGAGAAGGGAAAGGCTACCGACTACAGTACTCTGGCCTGGAGAATTCCATGGACTGTATAGTCCATGGGGTTGAAAAGAGCCTGAGGTGACTGCGGGACTTTCATTTTCACAGATTTCCATCACAAAGGCAAAGTGCAGCTGAAAGGAGGTTCTGAATATTTCCAAAGCCTTGATTACCTGTATCTGTTCTTCTTTATCTGTACTACTTTTTTTAAGAACCCTAAGCAAAATGTAAAAACAATACAAAAGGCAATTTTGGAACCACTTTTACTACAAATGATGCCCAAGAATTTCCAACGGTTCTACTTATAAATAAACTTTGAATCTTCCAAAGCTTCCTTATCAATTCATTACCTATTAAATCATTTAGGGCCATTAAATTTCCCAAATAAATTTGCTAAAGCAAATTTGGGAAAGAATCAGAATTAGTAACAGACTAGGAATTAATAACATTTTCTTCTTGCCATATGTTTACAAAATTTTTTTTCAGTTTTCATGTGAAAATATTTTCTGTAGGTTGAATTCTTTTACTTTATGATTCTTAGTGCTCATTTCCATTATTCTTGGAATTTATTGACAGATATGAAAAATATGCTGATTATTATACAAATAATTCCTGTCCACTTTCACTGATGGCATATTAATCTCAATAGTTTATGAAGACTCCAACAGATGCAGAGGTTTAAAATAGTAACTTACTAGATTTACATTCAAGAAGCTACAAAACCACCACCAAAATTTCCCAGATCTTTCTGCATAGAAAGAGTGGCAATGTTCTAAATTTCCTAGTGCGAGGTATTCCCTTACACCTACCCAAATTCTCTTTCACCTAAATTGTGACTCATTATTTTAATGAAATTCCCAAGTCAATCAAGGCATCTGCAAACATCTGAACAAATGGCAAAGGAAAGGATTTTGTAAACCACAGAAGTTATAAACCAGCATCTAATTTTATTGTTAAGGAAAGAAGTCAATTTGTTCATGATATTCACTACGGACCAAAGGTAAAAATGGGTGTGTGTGTCAGGGCGGGGGAGGGGGGGGGCTGTGCCTGACAGGGTTTGATTATTTTTGTCTCCTGCCATTCATTATAAATATAAGGCACTGATGTTTGCTGTGTTACAAAAGGGATAATGCAATACCTTTCCTACCCACTTTGCAGGTGGTTCAGATCAAATGAAATGCTTCATCTGAAAGTGGTTAGAATTACCAAATACCGTATCCATATCAGAGCTTAAGAAGATGCTCTGAAAGGTACACTCAGTTATTACTGGTGGCAGTACCAAATGGTAAGGCTCATTTGGAAAGGAAGCTGGCAATGTTTTGATAACCATAAAAACATTCATACCTCTTGATCCTATAAAATTCTCACTTCTAGTAATCTAAAAAAATATCCAAGTAAATGAAGAAATCATTCACATGCAGAAAGTAATTACACTGCTATCTGAAACAATCAAGTATTCTTACCACAGTGTTTAATGAATGGCTGTCATGGGTCAGGTGTTGTGCTGGGCACTGGAGACACTCACTAGTGAAATTTGCTGTTATAATTCTCTCCTGCATGCTTTCACTAGATATGACTATCTTTTTTTAAAAAATTCATAATTGAGACTTGTATTTCTGAATATATTCACATGTACATCACTGTGATCTCTCATACTTGTATCTAAAAAGCCAATCAGGAAAAAGCTTTGTAAATAAATTTATTCTAGGTGATTCAGATCAAATGAATTACTTTATCTGAATGAAGAATGAATGAAGAATGGTTCCTCTGAAAATTTTAATCTGAAAGGTTAACACTTTCTGGAACAATCAGAATGTTCAAATTACAGAACTCCAGTTTTGAATTAATGAGTCTTCCCTTGTGGCTCAGATGGTAAAGCGTCTGCCGCGATGCGGGAGACCTGGGTTCGATCCCTGGGTTGGGAAAATCTCCTGGAGAAGGAAACCGCAGCCCACTTCAGTACTCTTGCCTGGAAAATCCCACGGACGGTGTGGCCTGGTAGGCTACAGTCCATGGTGTCGCTGAGGGTCGGACACGACTGAGCGACTTCATTTTCAGGCATCCAACAGAGGGAATGTAAAAAAGGCCCGATTTAACTCTTTGTGGAGCCTTAAAATGACTGTACTTTTCAAAGCGATGTTGGGAACCCATAAAATCGTTAACTATAGCGACGCACAACTCGGTAGAATTTTCCAAACTTAGCATCGTGACTCAAGCTTTCAAAAGATATTTACTAAGCGCCTACTGTGGGCCAGGCTTTTGCTAGGTACGCGCTGTCACAAATTCCAGTCGCGTTTTGAGGGAAAAGGTGCTTGACACAACAAATCCACGAGGGAAAAACACAACTCTGAACTTAACTAACGAGGAGAAAACACAGCTTAAATTCGATTATATAAAAGCTTCCTTCTGAGTCCTGCTTTGGGGGACTTTGTAGCGAACTCGCAGAAGGTGGCACACGGAGCGGGGCCAGAGGGCGTCTCGAGTTTGGAAACGCCACGCGTGGGTGAGTGTGGCCAAAGGTGAGAGCAGGGGTGGGGGTGCAGGGACCCGGGAGAGCAACGCGGGCGGCCGGACCCGCGCACCTGGCGCCGCCGACCCCAGCAGACGCAGCCTACCCACACGCAGGTGCTCTCCGCCGCGCGGCCCGGGACGCAGGACAGAATTGAGCTGCGTGGGGCGCAGGGGCCGCTCTTCAGGCGGAGCCGGACCTCCGCCACGGCTCCGCCAGCCACCCGGGCTCCAGCTGGAGGTATGACCGCGAGTTCTAGCCTCGAGCTTCCGAGGCTCGCGCGGACTAAGCCGCGCTCCCTCACTTCGCGACCGGCCCCCAGCCCTTCCCCTCCCTCCTCGGCCTCCCCTCATTACCCTGGCGGCGACCACGGCCAGCGGTTCTCCTCAGGCGGCCAGCGGTGCGGGGCCTGGGCGCCCGGCCCGCCCAGGGGCAAAGCGAGAGCGCAAGGCCCGCTCCCAGCGCGGGCCGCGGAGCCAAGGGGGCGGTGCGACCCGGGCAGGGGCTGTGGGTCTGGAACTCTGCCCCAAACCCCCGCAGCCGGTCGGGACTGGACTCGCCCCACCCCGGCCCCAGCGTCGCTGCCCCGCCTCCCGCCTCCCGCTTCAAGGCTAGCAGGGAGGGGCGTGGCCTTCGAATTAAGGGGCGTGGCCAAGATGAAACTACAATTCCCAGCAGGTCGTGCGCTGGCGCCGTGCAGGCTGCTGGGAGAATGGGTCTCCTCCTCTCTTCCCCGATTGTGGGGCTGTCATTGACTTGGCGTCGCTGCAAAACCGAAGTCGCTGAATGATGATGTTATGAAGTTGCCCGCCCGTCCCTGCCACGCCCAGGTAGTTTTTGGCAGCGGCGGCCGCTTAGGCTGCTGCTCTCCAGCTGCCGCTTCATTGGAGAATTTTCCCTGAGGGAGCTTGGGCGTTGGACGGAGGACGCCGGTTATTCCTGTGAGTAACCTTTCCGTTTACGACCCGAACTTGCCCTTGCCATCTTCCCTTGAAGGCGGAAGAGCTTCCTCGACCGCGCTCCTCCGAGTTCTCGGAGGTCACGCGCGGACCCCGGAATTGGGGCATCGGAGGACTGGGTCCTCCTCTTGTCTCAGCCCCGCGATGGGAAGCGGGTGGTTTCCAAAGTGTAACAGCTAAGTGATGGGTATTAGGCTCTGGCCTCGGGGTTCACACCAGCTGCACCTCTCAGGATTGGCAGCATCCCATCCTGTGCCGGACAGCACCCACCTGGTTCCCCCTCGTTGAGCGATGAGCCGCTTTAGTGTCTGGATGTTAAATCTCAAGCCTTGGTTGCCATCTGTGATGTGAGCGAGACGAGAGGATGTGGAAAAGAGCTCTTTCTGTGTTGAGTTGGGCTTTCTTGCAATTGATTTTGATCCAGACACCGCACGTCTTTTAAAAGAAAAACGCTTGCCTTCAGTTTGAAGCGTAAGTAATGGATATTAGCCTACGTCCTTTTAGTACCAGAGTAAAGGTAGTCTCCTAAACACTTAAAAGATTTCTAGGTCATTGTAATTGTCGTGAAGTCAGTTACTTGCCCAAGGACTTTTTATTTAAGCCTGCAGTTTCTGCGTCGAAAACTAACTTTTCACTGGAAATTCATCAAGCGATAATGGACTATAGGGTAAAAAAGGAAATGAATTCTTCCAGTTTTATCTATTTCAGTGATTCCCGCCCCCCCCACCCC